>LOJH01054183.1:0-12071 GCA_001685095.1 Ellobius talpinus
ACTGTAGCTTCATAAAAAGAGCTTGGCAAGGACTCTTCAGATTCTATTCTGTGATATCTGCCCATTTCTAAGGGCAATCCACAGACTGGCAGAAATGTGGCTGGGGACAATGGCATTTGGGACACTCTACAGAAGCACTTGCTGAGTTCTGCTCTGAGCTTGTACAGATCAAAGGTCATCACTGTCATTCAGACTTTAGGACAGTAGTTGGGGATAACCACAAAGACCTTGCTCTTTGCAGTAAATCAAACTAACAGGTTATTATTCGGTGATTCAAAATTGACCAACACAAGAGACAGAAGGAAAAATTTAATATAAAGGCCACAAATAAGTCATGTAGTAAACCCACAGGAAAAGCAGTAGGTAACTGTACCCATAAGTTTACAGGAAACAAAGGAAATAAGATTATGTGAAACTTTAATAATATTACATTATACACTCCACCCTTAAAACAAGTCACCTATGGTCCTTTAGGTTCTTCATGAAGATGAGAAACTGTATTCTAATTTGTGCATAATTGATCACAACTAGCCAGTAGCAGGAAGTTTGAGTCTAGATGCATTTTATCCCAGAGGAGAACAGTCTACACCACTCTCTGCCCAGCTGTGCTTGGCAGGAGAGAAATACGACGTTCTATACCCGCAATGCAGTTTCATGCTGGCCTTTCATGGAAACAGACTTTGTTGGCCTTTGTCATAAGTCGCTCCTACGAGTGAATTATCCACAAGCATCAAGAGGGAGTAGTAAAAAGGCACAGCCTCTTGCATAGAACAAAGCGGGCTCCAGAGTTTCTAAAATGTCTGCATCAGGCATTTATTCCACCCTCTACTAGGCCTCGTCTACTAGGAAACTTTTCAGTGGTGAGGCATGAAAACTCAGCAAAGAAAGTGTGCTGTGTGGCAGCCCAGACACCAAGCGAACAGCTATGAGGGGGGTCACAGGTGCACACTTTCACAGTCAGTCCCTGATGGTGAGAAAGCATTTTACAGCATGACTCTAGCCATGCGTGGTGGCACGCACCTGTAGTCCCAGTGCATAGGAGACAAGAGCAGGGCACCCAAACTAGGCACAATAGTTCAGCTGCGGCTACATAGCAAGATCCTTTCTCAGCTCCCCTCCAGAAAATATAAACCCTGACACAGAGGACCCACATCTATGCTTCGTGACACAATAGCGATTATGTCACACATCACACATTTTCTGCTGCATTTAACATTTTAAAATCCATTTGTAACACACCTTGTGAAAGGAGATTCAGCAACAGGTAAATGGTCAAATAAAACGTGCTATCTACATACAATGGACTATTATTCAACTGGAAAAAGAAAATGTCTGACCCATGCTATGACCCGGATGAAGCTTGAGAACAATAGGCTTAGTGGAATAAGTCAGTCACAGAAAGACACATACTGTACCACTATGCTCATGTGAGGTCCTTCTTGTAGCCATATTCATAGAGCAGAGAGGTATTCAAGGGTGGGGGAGAAGAGGTGGAGGAGAAAATTACTTAATGAATATAGAGATTTGGTTTCAGATGATGCAAAAGCTCTGGTGATGGACACTAAATGTGCCTGATGTCACCAAACTATACACGTGAGGCTGTAACACATGAGACGACTGGCTGGGTAGGAACACTGCAGAGCAAGCCTGAAGACATAAGCTAAACCCCAGAACCCAGAGAAGATAGGAGGGAAAGTTGTCCTCTGACCTCCACACCTGAGCAATGAGAGGCTGGCAAGACAGCTCAGTGGTTAAGAGTACTTGCTGCTATTGCAGGGACCTCGGTTCTGTTCCTAGAACCCATATCGGGCGGGGGTGGAGGGAAGCTCACAACCATCTGTAACTCTGGGGGATACGGCATCTTCTTCTGGCTTCCACAGGCACCAACACACGCGTGACAAACACTCACACATACACACAAATAAAAGATAAAAGGTTTAAAATTAAATAACTTTTTAAAAAGTATTTTCTTTCCAAATGCATGCTGCTTGATATTCATGTTTGCCCTTCAGCTCACACAGTGTGGCAGCTTCCACCAGGATTTCTGCTCAGTCCCAGGTGCAGAGCCCTTTAAACTCAGATTATAATCTGTGCTTATCACAACACACAGCCACACTGGCCATGCAGGTTAAGAAGAAACAAAAAGCCAGAAATCTTTACTAGTAATCCACAGCTTCCCACTCACAAGATGTTCCAGAAGTAAGTGGAAAAAGAAAAACTTTTCTCTGAAACATCTCTGGACAGCAGGTAAGGAGGTACATGTAATTAAAACCAGGTTGTTGTTGTTGTTTTTAAGGTCTGCTCATTTAAGAGTGAGTGGGTCCTTGTCAAAATTCTTCCCATCTGGGGTGGTCCTAAAGCCAATACCTATGCTAACATTTAATAAAATGTCCATGCTAGTGAGGAACAGCTCAAAAAGCAAAATGATAAAAATCTTTATTTCTAAGGTTGAAAGCCGTTGTGAATTTGAAGTATCACCCAGCTTCCTTCGAGACACTGACCTCTAGCTCCCTGAGGGCAAACGTCTGGTCAGGTATCACGCACAGGATGCCTGCCCTCATTTAGGAGTTCATGCATTCCACCAACTCAGTCTGATTTTATTCATCTGTCTTCACTTTGCCAAAGCTTTTTCAGTAATTTCCTCAATGTTAAAAATACAGAGAAGAAAACTCTAGAATAAACAAGCTCCTTCCCTAACATGGATACATGTTTCCTTTGATGATTCTGAAATAATAATGGTTTATTAATATGACAAGTTTTTACTGGGGGTGGGGAGATTCATCCCTGAGTTGCTGAAGAGATGGGAGCTTACCAAACTGTTCACTTTCCAGTCCTGTTTATAAAGTAAATCAGAGCAGCCCCTCAGCACTTATTTCCCTGTCAGGAAGCCATGCAGGAGGCAAGAAAACTAGGAACTATACTTTCATGGACAAGAGCAACATTATTTGGAAATTTCTGTTATAAAAAGAAATTGCAAATATTGGGGTTAAAGAAATGGTTCATCAGTTGAGCGCGCTTGCTGCTCTTCCAGAGGACCAGAGTTCAGTTCCCAGCATCCACATGTGGGGGAAGGCTCATAACTACCTACAAATCCAGATCCCTGTTCTGGCTTCATGTTCTCTCTTTCTCTCTCTCTGTCTCTCTCTCTCTCACACACACACACTTCAATAAAGAAAATGACGACTATTATAGATGAGATTAAAATGAAAGGGACTGGGTAGAAGGGAAAGCTGCCCATCTCGCTGGATAAATCAGTGCCGAGGATCCAGACGCTACCCCGAGTGTGCTCACTGAACTCATTTGCAGCTCATGTCACTTCAAGCAATGATCTCACCACCAGACTCCCCAAAACAGACAGAACATTTTCATTTAAACCTAGGTATAAAAAAAGTGAGAGAGAGAGAGAGAGAGAGAGAGAGAGGAAGAGGAAGAAGAAGAACAATAACAACAACAACTCTGATCCCATGTTTTCTTTTAAGGCTGCTAAGGTTTGAGTCTGAAACATCCCCCCAAAGGCTTGTATGCTTGAACATTTGGTACCCAGATGGTGACACTGTCTGGAGAAGTTGTGGAACCTTTATAGTGTGAGGCTCAACTTTGGAAAGTAGGTCACTAAATATGGACCTTGTGGTTCTGACTCCCAGGGCAAAGCAATTCACCCCACCAAGCCGTCCCCAACATAACAAACTGCAACCCCTCTGAAACTGTGAACCAGAACAAACCTTACATCTCTTAAGTAGTTTCTGTCAGGTACTCTACCTCAGCAACAAGAAAAGTAACTCATTCCAAGACAGTATTAGAATTACAAAGGAAAAAAAATAGGTTATTTTCCTATTAATTTCTATGGCACCCCCAACACAAGCATCTGGAAAATATCTACAATGTAGGGAGGAGCAAAAAAAACCCGATTTTTGTAAATTGTTTCCTCAATTTTCAGTTAAAATAGCTACCAACTGTCACACCAACTTTTAAAAAATAAATCATTAAAGTGTAGCTCTCTCCTAAGCGGTTTGGGCATTTAAGTGCCACTTGAAAATGGCCGCAGCAACTGATGGGCTTCCAAGAACAGCAGAAGGTACTATGTTACTGCGGGAAAAAACCTCAAGGCCTTTGGAAACAACAAACACTGAGAATCACACGTTACTATTCAGAAGCCAGGTTTCTGACTGCCCTGAAATATAGAATATTTATCCTTGAAAAGGAAAGTAACTAATAATCTCACAATTGGAATAAATCAGCTGAATGGCACTCTGGTCATTTACCAGCATCCATCTCCACACTTAGCCTATAACAGCCCTAAAACTGCTACCCAGAGCACAGCCAAAAAACCCACAAAGTTTATCCATGCAAACACGGGCGTTAATGTATTTCAGTGCCACTCTTTGAGGTAAAAAAAAAAAAAACACAACAGAAACAGAATTTCAAATTCAAGTTGGGCTAGAACTTGGGGGACTGAGGCAGGAGAATCACAGGTTTGAGACTAGAATGCACTATATATCAAGATCTTGTCTCAGAACATGAAGGAGTAGGGGTGTAACTCAGTAATGGAGTACTTGCAAGGCCCTGGTGTGGTGGTTACACTGCAAAAGAAAAGAAAGAAGTTTGGCTGCAGGGCTTGAGAGATGGCTCAGCTGAGCTCGAATCCCCAGCTTCCACGGAAAACTGAGGTTAGCAGGTCATTAGGAACAGGCCCTGATGGTTAGGTCCACTCATAGTTTGTGCTTGTGTGTGTCTCTGATCCCACTGATCCAAGATGAGAGTAGACACAAAAGAATCCTTTGAAACCTGGAGCCAGTTGGCCTGAAGAACACAGCAGAGAAAAAAGAGAGCCTGTCTTGAGCAAGGTGGAAGGTGAGAACAGACACCCAAGGTTGTCCCTGGACCTCTACATGGGCACTGTGGTACACATGTGTCCACATAAATGCATGTGCACACCCAGACATACACATATCATATACACCAGCTACACACAAACAAACTACTCAGTGTCCCATATTAGAACATAAAATTATTTTAAACATTTTGTCATTCCCTAAATTCTTTTCCAAGACCAATGGCACTATAAATGTTGAGCTATGCATATAAGTTAAATCAGATATTCAAGTACATAAATAAAGAAGAATCATAAAGTCAAAGCATCCAGTGCATGGGACAACCAAAGTATCACTCATTCAGATTAAAGTAATTTCTAGGTCTGAGTGCTAACTACATTAACTGCTTCCTGGTGTGCAGGACCAAAAAGTTATATATTTTTCCTTCTCCAGAAAAAAGAAAAAAAAACGCATCCAATTTTCTCAGGGGAAAGGAGCAAACATCATAGCATGCTAGTCTAGAAGACACTTTCCACATGGCTTAGATAAGGAATGGAGGGTAACAAGACAGACAATACTCCCAGTCATCCACACACACACAAGTACAACAAGCACACGGCTGTCTCCTACTTTTAAAAAGCTGTTAAAGGCAAAAGCTCAGATTATGCCTGGTCCTCAATTCATTGCTTCCAGGATCCTAACTTCACACCAAGATGGATCTCAAAATAATGTATTCTGCAGAATCGTCCCAAATCATTTCCACCTGCACTCTTTGAGACAGAGGAGCATGCGGTTACCCTCAGAGATGAAGATCTAGAAAACCTATGTCCTGCTGCTTTGACCAGCATGAGAAGACGTCTCCCAGGCTGAGGGACACCTGGGGCTCACACCACGTGCCTATGCCTGGATAGGGCTAGCTTGTAGGCCAGAAGATGGGGAGGGCCTACATTAACAAGAACACACGTTATCTACGAAGCACCCGATAAGGTTTGAGGGCAGAAAATAAAGCAGGTGAAGAGGGACTGAGGCCTCTGCGGGTCTCTCCAGAGAGGGACCTACGGAACCGGAAAGGCCTAGACAAGTACAAGAAGGGACATGGAAACCAGGTCAGGGAGGGGGCGAGGAGACACCAGACTTGGACTCACCCTTACACGTGATGCAGCCTTGTGATGCAGCCTTATACGCAGACCTAGATGTTCCTGGGGACATCTTCCTCTGACATCACTGCAGGTGACCCAGCAAGTGTTAAAATTGATACCCATCTGGTAAAAGTCATACTGTGTAAGGAAGGTTCCATACTGTTTACAATTGTGGAAGCTGTATGCCCAGGCCAGCCATTTCAATTCTAGATTACTGCTGCCAGATCCCTTGACTCTTCTGGCTGTGGGACAATAGAATAAACCTGTCCTCACAATAAAGAACACTGTCATTATCCTGTGTATACTAAAGAGATACGGTAGGGCTTGGAGGAGTAGGGGGATGAGAGCACCCAACTTCAAAACACCTTTGACGTGCTGTCCCCAGAAATGCATGCCAAGTTCCCTAAAGACTCGCTCTGACAAGACTAGAAAGCAGACCACATCCCTGGGAGAGACTAGCCCTGAAAACAGAGCTTTGCAGTACATGTTCTCAGTAACAAGAACACCCATGTTGTCAGCTGCTTCACTGAGGGTTTACACAGGCACACTGCAGTCAGCAGTTACGTTACTGCAAACTCACTGCGAGGAGCACTGTTCCTATCTCCAGTTTACTGCTAAGGACACCAACTCAGGCAAGCACTTCACTCACCTAGCGAACTACAGACCCGGAGGTGAACCTAAGCGGTGGAATTCACTATATTTTAAGTTTAAAGAACTGGAAAGAGAAAAGTGGTTCACAAGGCAGAAGAAGCAAAGACCCTTTCCCTTGGCCAATAAGAGAGGCAGGGTCTCACTGAAACTCCAGAGGCAGATGTATGCAACCCAGAAATGAATACATTGAATATGGAGCACCTACCTGTCGCTAATAACTGACAAGTGACATGAAATGCAGAACCACAGGACAGACCACAGAGCTCTGCAAACAGGATGTGGGTGCACCTTCCTGAGCGTACACCACCCACTCCCCAGATGCCCTTCTAGATTTCAGTGTGTTTTGATCTCTGTGTTATCACAAGCTTGTTGCGTGGCTCTCCAGCTGTCTTCTGGTTTTTTTTGTTTTTTTTTTTTAAGAAAATGCTCAAGGAACTTGTGGCCGGACACATCACTCCACCTAAATCATAAAGATAGGGTGGGTGGAGACCCAAGACTCGCTTGCAGATACAAGCAGCCAGGGAGAAAAGGAAAGGTTTGTGCTGGAAGCAAGCTACAGAGGGAAAGAAAAAGAAATCCAACCCCATCTGCTTGCTAGAAGGGTCTCCTGCATTTCAGCCTTGCTGGGACACCCCCCTGCCATCACAAAGTCACTTCTCAGGAGCCAGGGCTAGAGATACCATTCGCTGTAAGATGGTGCTTTCTCCCTAAGAGGCCCATTGCTGTCACTGTCCTTAGGGGAAAGGGTTCCAAGTTCAGGACACGTGGACCAAAAAAATGACAGAAACACAAGAGTAAATGCTGCCTTATGAGGGAATTCCCAGCTTCCCCTGCTGACCATAGCTTCTGAGGAGCACAAAGACTCGTGAGGCAGGGCTTTCTGAAGCTCACTCAGCCCATAGAGATAAACAGTGAATTCCACAACAGAGTGCTGTCAGAGGTTAGTGTCAGGTGCCCACTGCAGGAAGCAGGAAAGCCCTACAGGAGACTCAAAGCCTGGAGCAACAGGGCTCCGGTCCTGTTTCCAGCCAGACCTGGAAAACTTTACTGCATAATCAAGTGACCACAAGCACAACCCAAAGGTGGGAAAGCAAGCATGTCCCCCATGGGACTGCTTTCTCACTCCGTGGCACTCAGCTTTCATCCCATTTCACCACAAACAAAGGCATCTCAGGCATGACAACGGTCTACATACAGTGGCCTCCAAATAAAACGGTTCAAATAAAAACCTCACTCTTGATTCCCAAAAAGAGACATGGAACACAAGCATGGAGCTCTCTCTGCATGAAGATCAGCAACTCTGAGGACCCCAGATCCCTCCCACTGACCGTACTACCTCATTCCCACTTTCCCACAGCCAATAAAAATAAGGCTTCCAAAACCAGTTCTCATCAGCCTCCCCTCCTTCTTCTCTCCCCTGTTTTCTCAACAGTCCTAGCTAGCAACACCTCAAGGGGCCTGGCTGTGATCCCAGGAGCTCCCAGGAAAAAAGACCACAGTCTCCTAAGAGACTCCAGAACAGGTACAACGACAAATACTGTGGCATGTGATGTGCTGAAGTTTCCAGTATTACCTGAGCAAACAGACAGTCATCTAAAACAAACCCAGAGAAGAAAGCTCCAAGAACTACAACACACAGTGACTTTCAGAATTCAAACAGTAAATATGCAAGAACAGCCAGGTCTCTCCAATGACAAGGGCAAACTGTTGGCTCAACATGGAAGGCCCTGTGGGACAAATCTTCAGTCAGGATTTTCATGCATGCATGCAATGAGCATATCTCTGCAACCGCGTGACCATGTTATCTGCCACATCACTTCCGGAGTGGATAAAGGCTCTGTTAGTAACCACACCTGAATTAACCAGTCAAGCCAGGAGAAATCTGAAGACCGACCTTCTCTGCAGAACACTTCCTTGCTTCTAAAAATCAACCTTGCCATTTTCCCATAGTCTAAGCCACTGATCAAATGTTGTGTCTCTCCTAAAATTCACCCTTTTTGAACCCTAACCCAAAATGCAATGGTATTTGGAAGTGGGACATAATAAGAGTAGAGCCCTTCTGATGAAATGCACACCCTGAGAGAAGGCATGGAGGAAAGCCATGTCAGGATACAGCAAGAAGATCAGCTATAAATCTGAATGTAGGCCCTTCCTGTGTGCTGATACTTGCACACAGACACAGTGCCTACACTTTACCTGCTGGCTCACTTTAGGATCAGAAGGTAAAGATGCTAACATTTGAGTTCACAAGCGAAGAACATCCCACACGTCACATAGTTCTAGTCAACATCAAGTTCTTACTTTGTCTTGCACACCATTAGAACAAATGAATGATGCCACACGCCTGCAAAAAACTAAGGCCACCATAGTGTTTGAGATGCTGCATTCAGCCACCACGAGAAGAACTCGTGTTTTATTCCCACGTGTTTATCCACAAAGACACATTCTCCTACATTTATTTAAACACACGCATAAATATGCTCAACCACAGGAAGTTGCTCAGCCCTAGAATTCAAAATGAAGAGACAGCGAAGTAAGTTCTCATGTGTGTAAACAAATGCCGAGGCTTTTGTCTATAAAATGAGAAACTATTTTTAACACAATGCTTTAGATTCTCTATAGTATAAACAGGACTTGTCTCTTACACACAGACTTTCAAAGCCTACCATTCTTTCTCGGCAATAAAACCATCACCATCTCAGTACCCAGGGACTTTTGCTTCCTGTTCCTGCTCATCTCCTTTGTAGTGGCTAACACATGGGCTAGGTATGACTAGGTATGATAAGGCATGACTGCAATAGCCAACGACACTGTTACTGTAGAGGTCAAGGGAAGAGAGTTCTAGTTTCAGATATATACTAAAGAGCTTTAGGTCCTGCGTGACCCAGCAGCTTCAGCACGTTTTATAAAATAAGAGGACTGGGGGGAGATCTCAGCAAGTAAGACTACTTAGTAGGTAAGAATGAGGGCCTGAGTTCAAATTCCCAACACATTAAAAAACCGGATGTGGCCATACATATACCTGTATCCGAGCATTGCGGGGTTATGGTTGGGGGAGACACAAGTGTGTTGCTGAGCTTACTGGCTACCAGGCTAGCTCCAGGTTCAATAAGAGACTCACTGTGGGGAGTGACAGAGCAGGATTTCTGGTGTCCTCCTCTGGCCTACATACATACATACACATACACACACACACACACACACACACACACACAATCTGACTGTACTCTTCTAGCCCTCTCTCTCCGCTCCCTGCCACCGCTCTGTCTCTCTCCTTCCCCCTCTCCCTCCATTCCTCCCTTCCCCTACA
This sequence comes from Ellobius talpinus, assembly GCA_001685095.1. Taxonomy (NCBI): domain Eukaryota; kingdom Metazoa; phylum Chordata; class Mammalia; order Rodentia; family Cricetidae; genus Ellobius; species Ellobius talpinus. The sequence goes on from LOJH01054183.1 coordinate 9,912, forward strand.
CACACACACACACACACACACACACAGCTGTGAGTTCTCTAAAGCACCATCCCACATTCAATTCAATGTTAATTGTTGAAAACGCCTCCCTGGGCTATCACTGCAGTGCCATATTCAGAGACAAGGTTGGGTATGAATTTATAGAGGACGATCAAGTGAATCGTCCACACATAAAAAGCAATTTATCTCCATTTAAAAAGCCACGTTGATCCACATGACGCTAGCAAGAGAGTCTGACAATTACCCTGAAAGGGATATAAATAGGCCATTTTTGAATCAGTCAGCTATGCGCTCTGTTCTCCACCAAGCACATGCGTGCAACATGTTCCAGACAGCACACACAAACTGCTCGGTTTCTAGTAGAAACGGACTAGAGGGGAAACAAGAGTCTTATTAGAGTCACAGATCTCAGCCACCAACTGTGAAACAGGAAGTGCACAAAGAATTGTAACTTAGGGGCACTGAAAGCAAACAAGTGTCCCCTGGGCACATCTAAGGGAAGGCGCAAAGCCACATGGGGCTTTTATTTTATCCCAAACTGTATGAAGCTGCTCATGGATCAGAGAAGGAACCACATCCCAGCGGGCACTCTCCTCCAGTCAGTCCCCTTACCCTTGAATGCTTGTGTGCATAGGTAGTCTACAGAACAGCTCTGGGGAACAGCACTCTGCACTCACTATGCTGGGAGGGAAGGGGTGCCTGAAGCCTGAAGCCTGAAGCAAGGCTAACTTCAGGAAATCAACACCAGACATCTCCCTCCCTTTCTTTCTCCCCAGAGGGGTGGTTTAGGGCCTGAACTCCTCCCCCACATACACCCACACATCTCCCAAGAGGTACCTTCGGGAAGTCTCAGCTCCAGGATGGCTGACCCAGCTGGGCATGGGGAGAAGGAGACAAGCATTTCCCAGGGACTCCCAAGTCAATTCTCTAGCGATGTTTTCAAGTACTTAGAGGCCAAATGGAGAACGTATAAAATGATAATGATCAGAGGATTTTTTCTTATGTGAGTTGGCCCAAGGCACTTATCAAAAGATATTATCAGTTCAAATCTAGCTGGACATCTTCTCAGAGTCCTGGTCACAACGTGGTGACAGAGCACACTAAGGCACCAAAGGCCATGCCCTTCAATGCTGAGGGTATCCCCAGGTCAGACCACAGTGCCAGCGTGCAGTGTGCTGGTGAAGTAGGCTAATCTCATTTGCTATGGCATGGCCCTTTAAAAGGAGCATTCTCTATACTTCCCGCTGGAAACACAGCAATCCATCCTACTTATCCATGCTTACCACTGAAGCTGAAAACTGTCTGCCATTTCCCGTGTTTCAGCAGAACTAAAACAAAACTAACTCTGCTTTATCATCCCCCGCTCTGCCGTGTGTATGTGTGTGTGTGTGCGCGTGCGCGCGCGTGTGTATGTATGTATATGCATATACATGTCTCTGTGTACACACAGGTATTTAGGAAGTCCAAAGGTTGAAATCAGGAGTCTTATTTATATTTAGAGACAGTCTCTTACTGAGCCTGGAGCTCATCAATTCAGCTAGACTGGCTGGCCGGTGAGCTCCCATGATCCTCCTTTCTGTTTCCCCAGCACTGGGATTACAGACACACACTGGTGCACCTGGCTTCTGTACGGGTTCTAGGTATCACATTCAGGCCATCATGCTTGTACAACAAGTACTTTACCAACTGAGCCATTTCCCATGCTCCTCTTTCCAAAAGAAATTTATATCATGTATACATGTGTGTGTCTGTCTGTCTATCTGTATCTGTGTATCTGTATGTATATGTATTCGTGTACCACATGTGCACTGGTGCCCATGGAAGACAGAAGAAGTCATACTTTCCCTGCAGCTGGAATAAAGATGGCTGTGAACCACCCAACATAGATTCTGGGAGCTAAACTTGAATCTTCTAAAGGGCAGGAAGTACTGTTAGCCACTGAGCCATCTCTCCAGCTCCATTTGTTTAATTCATTAATGATTCACCTTTTCTAAGAAAAGTCTGATCATACGTGTCCTTACCACATCAGAATTTACAGATGGTTACTGAAAAAATACCGATGATGATCTGTGCCACCGCATGGAACTGTACCTTATAATCCTATTTTTATGGTTTTTGTCTCTTTAAGAGGCAAGCCACGCCCACTCCCAGTGACCCTGC
>LOJH01054185.1:1490-12070 GCA_001685095.1 Ellobius talpinus
GAGAGAGAGAGAGAGAGAGAGAGAGAGAGAGAGACTATGCTCATGTCAATGGGAATGTTATCTTTTTCTTCATTCTTAAATTCCAACAAAACAAAATGAAAAAGCAACTTATTTTATTTCTGTCCCCTTCTTTGGTTAATAGTTTTTTTCTTTTTATAGGTTTACTAACAATATCAGGGTAGGATAAAATCTATAACCAGTTTACTTGTGGTTATCAATGGAGATCTGGAAGGAAACAATGAATTTAATGCCATTTTTAATATCTCCAGATGTGTGTATATAAGTAAACAATTGCACGTGTGCACACAAATACAATATGCTTCTGAATGAAGGATATAAGACCAAAAGGTGATAACTTTATTCTATCAGGATATTAAAAAGTTAGAACAGTCTGAAAAGTGAGATGTGGTAAAGGAGCGGTATGGGAACTAACTGGGCTATGGGTGTAGTCACTAATGAATTCTCTAGGAGTGTTTGTTTGAATAGAAAGCGTATTGCACTATGTCTCGGCCTTCCACCTCTATACTCCTGTCCCCCTAGAATTTATTTTTTGTCTCTAAACATTACTCCAAATGGCCCACCTATTACCTAAAGATTTCTGTAGCTATCTATATGTTAGCTGTAATGAATAAATTGACTCCTTAGCAAAAATTAAAGAGGGAGAATCAGTCGCCTTGCAGAAGCACAGACTTGAGTTTGATACTCGGTACTAAAATAAGAAAAGTTGGGCATGGTTACATGCTCCTGTAGTTCCAGTGCTGGGAGGGAGGAACAGGCAGTTCCCTTGAGCTCACCACCGAGCCAGTTTGATTTATTTAATAATTGATAGGTCAAGTGAGGGAGCGCACTCAAAACAAGGTGGCCAGCTCCTAAGGAACAATGTCTGAAGTCTGTATACACACATGTACACCAACTGTGGTGGTTTGAAAGAAAATGGCCCCCAAAGGAGGTGTGGCCTTGTTGAAGGAAGTGTTTCCCTGTGAGGGTGGGTTTTGAGGTCTCTTTTGCTCAAGTTGCCTTCAGTGTGACAGTCAGCTGACTTCCTGTTGCCTGCAAGATGTAACACTCTCAGCTCCAGTATCATTTCTGCCTGCACGCTGCCTTGCTCCCCATCATGATGATATGGACTGAACCTCTGAAACTATAAACAAGTCACCCCAATTAAATGTCTTCTTTATAAGAGTTGCCATGGTCATGGTTTCTCTTCCAAGAAATAAAAACCCTAACTAAGACACCAACACACAAACAAACACATAGACCAACAAGCAGACAGACAGACAGATGGACAGATAGACAGACAGACTGAGACATACACACACACACCCGCACACAGATGCACAAAGCACACACATACAAAATTAAAGACTTGACGAACCTGCAAAGAAGATGAGATGGAGGTGGGGGGGTGAAACCAAAAAAGACCACTCCAGACCAACCTGGGAGACTGGCTGTGGGACCCTGATGGCTGCAGAGGATACCCAACACCAAAGTGTCAAAGAAGACAAGGACAATATGGAAGAGAGGCCTGATTTAGTATGAGTTGAGGACTCAGAAACTACAACTTAACTTACTCTACAGTTACTCTACAGACTGCTTGCTGTGTAAGTAGCTAATGTGTGTGACATTTTCCAGTTGTCAGTGAAACCCACTTTTTTAAACTCTTTGATAGGACTGTAACAGGATACTTCTTGGCCTGGCATGGCCACCTTCTTTCACTTAGTTGGACTGGGGATTAAGTTTCTGCAATGTGAATGACAGAGGATATCTTCGAACCCAAATGAGTAGCTGCCCCAGTGTTTGTCACATTACCCCACTGTGAAGCCCCTCACCTGTTTCCATGATTTATTCCTTGAAAACAAGCCAGCATGTGCAATCTATGCTCAAAGTAGAAGATATTTGTTTAAAATGTGTTCAACTCTCTTCAACTAACCTACACCACAAATTTCTGTTTGAACCCTTATCCTAACCCAGAAGAGAAGGCTTTCCCTGTGGGTTCCACAGGCAGCCTCTTCCATACTATCAGTGATCACTTTTTACTTTGCTGGTTTCATATGTTGTGCACATGACATTTGAAATCCAAATCAACACTTAAACTTTACTAGTTACCCCCAGCTTTCTACTCAATTTGGATGCTTGCCTAACAGATTAAATACTTAGATAAGGAACTGAATGCTCCATTCTATTAACATTCACAGCATTTTGTATTACGAATTTATAGTCTTTATTTGGCAACAGAAGATCCCCACATGGCTCTTAGATTTTGACATAATTTTCCAAATTCAGAGCCACGTGACTCACCTGTGTGTATTCCTCTGTGTGCTCAGTACACAGATTGCAATGTGTTGCTTTAATGAAGAATCAGAATGCATGGCTTAACTAAATGCTAAACCCACAAATCGATCAAGCAGGCTGATGGGAAACAAGAGGGAGGATTAAAGGATGAGAAAGAGAAAATAGCAACGAGCAGACGTATAATGGTTTAGTGCTAGAGAGCACAGGCTTGTTAAGGAATGCTGCTAGAGAGGTAGGTGCTGGGAAGGAGGAAGGATGGAGAGAGGCTGTGCATTGGGATGGGCACCACACTGGGAAAGCACACATGATCTGGGTATCATGGATCAATTTGCTAAATTTTACCTTAAGACATCAACTTAATTAATGGTCTTAATTTTGGTTTAAACATATTCAATTTGAAATTCAAATGGACTATGGAATGTTACAGTGTGACATGTTACAAGCCAGGAACTTCTGAATACCTTGGTGGGATAGTTAACTTTGTGTCTTTACAAAATAGCACTGAGCCTACACATTCATGAATGGTGGTTTCTGACTTCTCATGAATCTGTGCTGTATCAGAAATGAGAAGCAGATACAGAGCAAAAGATGGGAAGTGCTTCAGTCAGTGTGAAATGCCGAGGACCAGTAAGGAAACAGAGAAAGGGGACGAAAAGCAGCGTAGGCATAGAGTATTCTGCTCCATTTTTAAGTCTGACGTAGTTATTCTTTATTCGTTAAAACATGATATGCAAAGAATGTAAACAGAGCTTTGCTATAAGTAGAACCAACCAAGGAGAGAGACAAGGGCAATGAAAGCCATAACTGGGAACTTGACCTGGTTCACTGAGTTAAACTGTACACTGTGTTCCTTTGAAATGCTGGCAACTGGAACATGTGGGCAGTGTGGGCCCTGAGAGTATAGGCAGGCTTTGGCAGAGTTCCCTGTGACCTGTTTTGTCATCTGGTTGCCCTAAGAGCCATCTATTCGGAAACAGCGTGGTCTCAGGAGGAAGATTTTTTAACTCTGTTCCTTGAGTGGAGTGGAGACAGTTTCATTGCTGTTGTAGCAATGGGAAAATGCCACCACTGTTAAGTCGTATTGCATATTACTAATAACCTAGAGATGATTCAAGTGGAAAGATGATTAAAAGAATACTTCCTTGCATAGGATATAGACCCCTAACTCACTGCTGTCTTCTATACAGAACTTGAGGACTCACGGCATCTGGCCTCTGCAGTGATACTAGTAATGACTCTAACTTATGAATGTCTGCTCACTGCTGTGTAATTCTTCAGCCCATACATAAAGTCTCGGGGTGGATGTGGAGGGTTTGGATACACCTGCATGATGGAGCGCTTGGGGTTTCCTCCTCTTTTGGTGTAGATTAGATCGTCATCCACCATTAAGAGTGCAAGGATTCTCTCAGCTTTGGAACTTTGCCCTAGTCCCTTCCTTTTCAGCGGTGTGGCACACTTCGCCATGACTTCAGAAAAAATAATAATAATCTTGACATTTGCACACGTCTATTAAGATGCCAGAAATATAAGTACCACACAAATCTTAGTCATTCCTATTCCTAAGGTGTTAGTGTTCTTCCCACCTCTCTAATTCTATAGTTTTTAAAAATTAAAAATTAAATATATACATTTAAATTTTGTTAAATTTTTCAAATTCCTTCTCAGTTTGAATGGAAAAATATTGTTTCTCCCCTCCGACATACTCATATGAAGATCTCTGCTCCCAGCCACCTGCGTCTAACACTGTACACTTCTAGGTTCCTCGATGTTGAGGACAAGGCCCAGGTGCCCTCACAGCTTCCCTAGGGTTGCAGGCCGGGGGTCCCAGAAGGATTATCTTTCAAGCTCAATCCCAAGATCCCCATCTCCCATCATGGACTCCTGATCTTCAGCCCTCTTCTAAGATTCTGTGGTATCTATGGGAAGAAGAAGGCATAGCTCTCACTGGGACCGTTTCTTTAGTGACTGCTCCATCCCCAAGTCTTTTACCTGGTCCCAGCTCCTCCCAGAAAACTCCAGTGGCTGTCATGTTTGTAATAGAGAGGATCTGTGGTTTCCACCTGGTGTCTGCTGTCTTGAAAATACACAAGAAGTTCTATTGACATACATGTTTTAGTTGTTGAACAGTTCTATGCCATTTAGATTGTGTAGGTTTAAGATTTTTTTTACAATGAGGCCATAGGGTTGTTTGTAGTGATGCATGTACACACATGTGTGAGGGAACATGACTGTGTGTGTGCTTGGGTGTTGGTTTAGAGATTGTGTTGATTGTGTGAGAAGACTCATAAACTCACACCCTTTTCCGTATGCACAGTAGACACTGGCGTCATCTGTCCTTGAAGGATTTGTCAGGTCCACTTGTGTGAAGTAGATGCCATCTGGTGCATTTGGGAGAATGCTGTGCCTTGAGAAATCATGACATATTCATTTCTAGTAATTGGCTGTAGGTCTACAAGATCCACTTATCTAAGTTTTTATGTGTAGTGATGAGGCGAGCAGGCCTGCTTTTCGTCCCACCCAGCTCCCGCACAGCTAACTTAGCCCTGGAAATAATAACACGGAAAACTGTATTCATTTAAACACTACCTGGCCCATTAGTTCTAAGCTCTTATTGGCTAACGGTTACATATTCTTTTAACCCATTTCTAATAATCTGTATCGCCACTTCTTGACTGTGGCTTACCAGCATGAGTTTAAACAGCGTCCATCTTGGAGAGGAGAGCCATGGCGTCCGCGTGACTCTGCTTTCTTTNTAATAACACGGAAAACTGTATTCATTTAAACACTACCTGGCCCATTAGTTCTAAGCTCTTATTGGCTAACGGTTACATATTCTTTTAACCCATTTCTAATAATCTGTATCGCCACTTCTTGACTGTGGCTTACCAGCATGAGTTTAAACAGCGTCCATCTTGGAGAGGAGAGCCATGGCGTCCGCGTGACTCTGCTTTCTTTCTCCCAGCATTCTGTTCTGTCTACTCCACCTATCTAAGCTGCTGTCCTATCAAAGGCCAAGGCAGTCTCTTCATTTGACCAATGAAAGTAACACATAGACAGAAGACCCACCTACATCATTTATGTATCATCAAGTTATTTTCTAAGGGGCATAAAGGGATGGTTCAAAGGTCAAGAACACTTGCTGTTTTGAGGGGACCCACGTTTAGGCAGCATCCACACCTGGTGGCTCACAACCATGTGTAACTCAAGCTCTGGGGGATCATACAACCTCTTTTTGCCTCCTTGAGTACCTGACCTCATGTGCCCCTCCACACAATCATAATTTAAAAAGCTTTAAAAAACCCCATTTAATCCAAATAATTGTCAAGAAACACATGTTTCATGGGTGCTCTGGGATGATTTCCACTTTCTGACCTTTCTTGCATCCATTTTAGCTATTTAAGGGTTTATCATATTCATTGATTTGGAAAATTTTTTAAATAGTCTTATTATTCCATACTTATTAACATAAGTAGTGTATGCAATGTGACCAATGGGCTTGCCTACGAATATATTAGTACTCTGGAGATTTCAAGAGATCATTTTTTTGTTTTACAGTATTATGCAAATATTGTGTATTTTTGCTTTTGAATTCACTTTTGACAACTAAGTTTTGAGAATTTCAACTTTGTACAGATGGAAGTTAGGCTTTCTCTCCCTCTGGTTTTATAAATTTTCCATTTCACTGCTCTGTGAACAAACAGTATTGTTCCTTTCTATTTTTATAGCTTAAAGGGACTTTAAAAAAACTAATGAATAGTAAATGCATTCAGTAGACATTTGTAAAAAAAATCCCATCTTTGTTTTTCTGATATGCTCTCCCACTTATGTGTCTATCTATTTGGAGCTTTATTCTTATATCTTATCCCCTTGAAAGTTATGAACTTCCAGTAGGATCCCTCCAAACTCTTCAGTGATCCTCACACTGCTGCAGTTTATCACGGTTTTACTACGTAAATATTGACGTCATGCTTGTGAGTGTTAGACATACTGTAGTTTTCATATTCTTCAACTTCCAAGTTGCTTTTTCTTACCTGATGCTATTAGCAATGAGTCCAATGCATCTTATTAAGATCAAAGTTATTGAACTTCTACACATACATTTATATCATGAATTTTAGGCTGAAGGTCCATGAGGTCACACCAAAGGGAAGGTGCCCAACTTGCCACTATAGTTTCTTCACCATACTTTTGCTCTTTGGCTATTTAGACACCTCAGACAGAGCTGATTTTATTTTTGGTTCTCAACACTGTGGTAAACCTTCCCTAAGTGTTTCGTACTCAGGATGCAATCTCCTGCATCCTCTGGACTGTTTCTGCAGCTAAGCTCATGCTAAAATGAGTCCTCTGTAGCCAGTCTCCAAATGACACTCATGGGTCAAATAGGGAGCTTCTTCTCTGAGTTCTTGTATTTCTACCTTGGTGAACTTTCCTTTATCAACGCCTTAATGACTGGGGCTATTTAAATTGTGCCTGTTCACCAGCCTTCAGTTTCCGAAGCCTCAAACCAGCCAAAATGAGAGCTGAGTGTGTAGTTGGTGTAGGTGGGGAGTGTTCTTTAGCATACAGTAAAGTGATCTTCCTGCTTCAGCTGCCCAGAATATTAGAACTGAAAAGGTTTCTGAGAGAAAACAGCCTGGAGTGGGTGACTGACTCGTTCCTGACCACAGCAGGAATGAGCCTCCTGAATCTCTACCGTGTCCTGTCCTCCCCGACCCCACATCCAGCTCCTTGTTGATAAAGATACATTTTGTTTTAGAGCCCCCTCCATCTACTTCTACAGTCTGTTTGCGCTTTTATTCTGGTGCTGTTCCACATTGTTTTTGCTCTCTTTTAAATTGGATTAAAAATATTTCCAGAATCTATTTCTTTTTGTGGAGAAACTTTTGCATCATCCTAAGCTGTAGTTTATTGTTTTCCACTTTCATGTATCCGTATAAGACATTTCTGGTTGGGTAATAAGGTCACTTACTGAACAAAAGCAGCTTCTGCTATGCCTCTTGATGACTGTGCACTCTTTTCCTGTGATTGAAGGATTGTCACCACTATGATTAGAACCTTGAACATTTATGGGTTGCTTTAACTGTTGACTTGCTTTGCTTTTACATAGGGGAAAGTGTTAGTTTCTCCTCCCTGCAGTTTATTGCTTCAGACTAACCTTTGATAAAGGTAAAATACAGGGGTGCTGGATTTACACATGCAATTAGAGGCATATGTCTGTTTAAAATGAAAGATCTATCCAATTTCATTTTCCTAATAAATCCACCCAACCTTACAGACACCTGTGTTGAAATGATTATGTCAAAGTGAAAGACTTAGTTGACCTATCTTCAGTGAGGGTAGACACCAAGCCTGATAACATTGCTGTAGGAATATTTAGGTTCCCAAAGCCCATTTATGATGCAGAGGGAGGTTAATTTGTGGTGATGCATCTTCTCTTCTACCCTATTTACATCTCAAATTTGAAGCATATTCTGAACATTCTTCTACTGCTTTCAGAAATGCCTTTTGAATTATTTTCATAAAAGAATTGTGTGTAGTTGTCCTTTACACCTGGCTTCTTCAAGTCTTCCACCAGCAGAACAATTGATTATATTTTTAAATCACAAACATGATTCTTTTCTGTTTCAAAGAACAATTTGTCATTTCTAGTTATTAGCATCCCCTTGGTTATATTCTATGACCACCCGGAGAGAATCCCTGCAGAATCTGTGTAACAATACAACTGTATTTAAAATGCACAAATGTCAGGAGAACAGCACTCAGCACCTCAGTATTCCCAATGTGTGAGCATATTTTGCATAGTACAAGTATTAAAATTCCAGATCTGTGTATACCCAGTCTTGATGAAGCTCTGGTTGTTTTAAATGATTTGTGACAGGGGCCGACAGTTACTCAATATATGTATATGTGAGTGTGTAGAACAATCAATGTGAGTTGTCAGCTGAGAGATCGATTTAATTTTCAAGCTGAGTCTGGTTATAATATTAAGATTTGTTAAAATTAGATTCCACCTATATTTGCCAATTAGTGGGCAATAAGCCCTGGTCTCTCTTTTTCTCTGTAACTGATGAAATATGGTGATTTTATTGATTTTTTTAAAAAAAGGAAATAGAGCTTAAAACGTGAAAAGGGGGAAGAGAAGAAAATATCTATTTTGGATTTTATAACATAAATTTAACTGCATACTTTCTGTACATTCATTTATTTCTTTTTGGATGCTTGCTTTTCTTAGTACATGTAAAGTTAAAAGTAAGTTAGAATAGGCATAGTAAAACAGTATCAATCCAAAGAATTATATAACTCATTGAAATGAATGTCAACTGGAGGTCACTATTTATTGAAATCCAAAGCAAGCTCTAGAAAGACATCGGGGTCACCCTACCCCCTATACAGTTATATTTATACAGCTTTTCCTAGAGTCGCTGAAACTCAGCGTAGAAAGAAAGCATTGCTGAGCCGGCAAGTTGTTAATTTTCTTAATTAAGGCATAATGGGACTATAATATAACTCTAAAATAAATATTTTATTTGAGTATCTTATCATTAAATTTACCAAAGCTGCTTCAATTAAACATTCAAAAACAAGCATTTTTTCTCATTGTAAACTATTACTTGATAAGTTGTTTAGTATTTTACTTTACAGAAAAAAAAAACAACCAAAAGCCCAAGGGAATACTACTAATAGAGAGGAAGTGATGGGCACTATCCTTAGCCCCTTATGATCTTGAATATCTATAAAAGGCCTTTGGAATGCTTCAACATTAAAGTTTAAGGTACTGGTCACATCAGGTGAAGAAAGCATTGTGCCCTTATTTATACACTTTATATACATTATACCCTTATATACTGCAGAGTGCCAGCCTCTGCCAGTCTCATGCCAGTCGCATGGCCTGTGTGAATCCCTGAGGAATTTTGGTTCTCACACCAAATGCCGAACTATGGTCTAAACCCAAGGGTCCCTTCCAAAACAAAGCCATCTTCCCATCAACCTGGGCTTGTCAGGGATGATGGTCCTTCATCACCTAAAATGTCAGTGATAGAAGGGTAGGGCCATCAACCTGGGCTTGTCAGGGATGATGGCCCTTCATCACTTAGAATGTCAGTGATAGAACGGTAGGGCCATACTTGCTGAAGGAAGGAGTCTGTTTTGTCAATGACAGGAAGCAGGCATAATATTCCAGGGTAAGTTTAGTCTCTAAAGTTTAAGTGCCAATCTGATACCCAAATGGTTTCTAATTTCCTGGCATGAACAGATGCCAACGTGTGCTCACATATTTTTTTCTGAACTGTTTTGAACTCTGAATGCATTTTGATGGTCATGGAAAGATGCATTTGCAGAGGTGTGCATGCATACAGTTTGATCCATGACCAATGACGTTAACGTTACTTCTCTTTGTGAGGTGTATTCTACGTACCTTTTTCCACACAACCCTCTCCTAGGAGTCTTTCCCAGACAATGTCAGTTTGGAGTCATGTCGTTTGTGTCTTAGTTACTTTTATGTTTCTGTGGTAATGTACTTGGCCAAAAGTAACTTAAAAAAGGAGGCGTTGATTGTGGCTCAGTTCAAAGGTGTAGTACATTGTGGTAGGACAACAAAACATGAGGACCTTGGAGTGACTGTTTATATCACATTCTCAATTGGGAATTGGAGAGAAATGAGTGAATGCAGCTGCTTTAGATCCTCCCAAGGATTGTACTACTCATGAGAGTCAGGCATTACCACCTCAATCAATGATAATAATCAAGATTCATAAACATGCCAAGAGGCTCACCTCCCCAGTGATTTTTAGATTCTATCATTTTAACAACAGTAACCACCACAATTGATAAAATAAAGAATATTTGATATTATTTCTCTGGCTACTCTTTCTCCTTCATTATAGTGTGATCCTATCAATTTCAAATTCATTTCCCCCTAACAGGCTGCAACATGGCTTGGAAGCTAATGGCTATTCATAACTTTGTAGAGTTGAGCAAAAGTATTCAGCCACGGCCTTCATCTACATGTGAACTGCCTATAGACAAACATTGTCCTTTAACTCCACAGGTAGAGGTGCTAATGAACCACACTCACTGTAGTCATGGTACAGCTGTGTGCTTCTGGTGGCCTTAAGAAGCCCACTGAACAATGTTAGGACATCTCACTGAGTACAGTTGTTTCTTCTGCAGTGCAACCTCTACTCATAGTGTCCTTTAGAAAATTCCACACAAATAGCATTAGCCCTTTGAGCTCCATGTTGATGGAGGAGGGTTATCTGTCTATGTGTTACTTTCATTGGTTAATAAAG
>LOJH01054186.1:1678-12070 GCA_001685095.1 Ellobius talpinus
TGTGGCTCAGTGGTAGAGCACCTGCCTAGAATCCCCAGTGAGGGGCTGGATGTGTGGCTCAGTGGTAGAGCACCTGCTTAGAACCATGGGGCGTGGTTCAGCAATAGACCACTTGCCTAGCATGTGTGATACCCTGGTTTCATTTTCAGTAACACACACATATACAAGCACACACACACACATACACACACACACATACCCTACTACCACCACCACCATAAAACAAAGCAAAACAAAAGCCATATTTGATGAGTAGGCAATGTACCCATGCAGCCTGTAGACTCAATCCTAATCAGACTCCTTTCTAGCTAGGGCATTATAGTATTTGCTTCTTTGTTTACTGGTAATGTGGAATTGTAGCCTCATCTCCCAGAACTACCATATGCAGAAATCCAATAGGGTTAAATGTTTTAGCAGAATTCACAGGTTGCCCTGCTGCATTGTAGAATTCCAGCTATACAGCATTTCCATTCCTTTTTGACAGAATGCAAGCCCTGACAATCAATTTGCTGCAATGTCTTGATTGAATGCTGTGTTTGTATTATTTAGAAAAGAATCTCCTTTAAAGTGTTTTATTTTGTATATTTATCTTATTTTTAATTATGTGTGCACGCACACATTTATGTGTGTGGGTGTGTGTGTATAGCATCCATGGAAGCCAGAAGACATTGGGTCCTCTGGGACTGGAGTTAAGGGTAGCTGTGAACCACCTCATATGGGCACTGAGAACTAAACTCAGGTGCTCTGTAAGACCAGTAAGCTCTCTTAACTGCTGCATCATCTCTTGGGGCCCAGAAGAGTATTATTTTACGTGTGCACACCTTTCATGAGAACATGGCATTTGCCCAGTGAAGGTATGGACTTTTGTGGGTGTGTGCTTGTGGTGTATGTATGGGCAAGTGTATGTATATGTGCATGTATATGTGTAAGAGCCTGTGCATGTTTGGAGGACAAAGGAGTACACTGGGTATCCTGCGCTAACACTCCCCAGCTTACTTTATTGAGATAGAGCCTCTCACTGGAGCTAGGCTGGCAGTCAACAAACCCTAGGACTCCTCCTGTCTCCATCCATTACAGAGCTAGGGCTACTGGAATGCATGGCCGTGCTCTGTTCTTTAGGTAGGTACTGGGGATTTGAACTCAGGTTCTCATTCTTGCATAGTCAGCACGGCCACCCACTGAGACATTCGCCCAGTCCTACGGCATTTTTAGTATATTGACTCATGTAATCTTCCAAAAGGCCAACTTACCTGTTAGTGGAGATGTAGATATAATTTTGATTTCTATGGGGGTGGGTGGGAAGAGTTTGGGAGTGTGAAGCATGGGGAAAATCTACTTAATTGCTGGTGTTGGTGCGGACAGTGTTCATATCATTTTAGAAGTCGTCCCTGCTAGACATACTGTGCCCTGCCTCTACTCTCTGAAGATGTCCCCAGAAGTATCTTGCAGAAGTTAAGATCAAATAGATAGCTTGAAGGATAAAATAATTAATATGGAAACAAATGGACTAAATCAGCTGTTCTGGTCAGTGAAGAGATGTGTGTATATAATTCTGGTTTCAAACAGGTAGTGCTGTGTTTGGGGGTGGAGCTCTGCCTCATGCATTCACATACATGCCAATGCATGCACAAGCATGCATTTTAACTTTTCTTTTTGAGACAGAGACTTGTAATCACCTTGTCAAGACAGGAAATATTCTGAAGAGACAGGGCTGCTTTTGACTACCAGACTGCTAAAACAAAGGTCCCCAAGAAATTGGAATTCTGCAGGATTCTTATGCCGGGAGAAGAACAAGGAGGAAGCCTGAAGCGTGCCAGAGGGCAAAGATGTCTCCTGGGAAGAGATTCCACAAGGTTCTGACAACTTGTCAGACTACCTTCCAGGAGAGACAGGAGCTGAGACAATGATGGGTCAGTGGTAGGGGAATCTGTGGGGCCACACTTAGCCAGGACCGTTGAGTTATCCATACCACTTGCCCTCTATTTAACCCGATGTTGGTGCCCCAGAGGTGAGCTTAAGGGTCATAGGACCTCTTTATTTGTTCTTCTTCCCAGTGTGGCTTTAATAGTCTCTTCTGTCTGCTTTTCACCATAGCTTACCTCTTGGTGTTTTGAGGATGGATGATTAATCCTAGCTTGTTGGGATTACCTTGTGGGGGGTGCAGTCTAGTAACAGTCTGACACTGTAGCACTGGGCTGGGCTCAAGGTCACTACTTAACCCAGGGTGGACTTGAATTTGTGGCAATCCTTATTCTCATTCTCCTGAGTCCTGAGCTTATAGTCACGAGCCAGTATACCAAACTATGACTGAGTTCTTAGAATAAGCAGCCCTGATTTGTCGCAAAAGCCTCATACGAAAGGTTCATTCATTCTAAAAGACATTTGCTTGCTCAGGGAACAGGTGTTGAGTTCATCAAGCATATAAAATATAATGCTAATTAGTGTAAGAGTCTGAGCTAGGCAAGGCTTACCCCTCACCCTGAAGGGGATTCTGAACAAATAAACCTGTCACTCAGCCAGTTGGCAATCTTGGTGTCTTTCAGGCTAACCAAGGTCGGTGCCATCTAATCTTTGACAAGCCTCTTTAGTACTAAGTAAAAGGGGTCAGCGTAGGCCCCTAACCCAAGCCATCACCTGTATTTGCTCAGTTCTACAGACTGAGATTAAACTGACTGGCAGGTCAGTTGAATTTCCATCAGTGACCATACTTGATAGTTGTAGATTGTCATTAGAGAGAGAACAGAGACTCAGCTGGAGATGTTCAAGGAACTCCTCTCATCTTCAAGGGACCTTGACTCAGACCAAAAGAGCAGTTGTGACCTCATCAAAGGAAAGATTCAGGACAGGCCAGCATGAAGCTGAACTGGAGATTTTATTTAAGGTATTTTAATATAGACCTTAAGTCTGAGAGTTTGGAGAAAATAAAGAGGGACTCAGGAAGACACTCAAGCATGGTCTAGGCTCCCCAAATTAGAGGGAAAGCAGCCGACTGGCTTAGCACAGACTACCAGCTATACCATTCTGGGGACTTTCAAGTTGCATCCCAGAAAGCTGCTAAGTTGCCTGTCTCAGTTTTCTCTCTGTTGATGAGTGAGATTACAGGGCTTCTCTAGAGATATCTGGGGTCAAATTGCAGTCTGATAAGGTGAAAACCAAAAACCACTCGAGTTGTGCAACGAGGTTTAAGAGAGGTCCTTTCCCTGTGAATGGGGCCTCTGGTGAGAGGCCTAGAAAACTGCCGGTTTATAGCTGGGAAGGAGGAAGAAAGGGGCTTGGACGCTTGACAACTGTGCTGGAATTCTTGACTCTCTGCTGGTGAATGGCTTCAACTAGATTCCTGGATGGGAGGCTTCTCTCTCTTCTCATGTCTCCTGCCCCCTCCCGAACTCCCCCATCTTTCTATCCTGTCTCAAGATGAAGGCAGCAGGGAAAGGCAGAGGCAGATGTTTGTTTACTAAAGATATCTGAACACCAGGCAAGCCTGCTTTCCCATCATCCTGCCTTTGAGCAAAAGCCTTTGTTCTGATAACAAAAGAAGCCTTGCTATCATTATGAGAAGAAAGGTTCGGTGTTTTGAATTCTGTGAGAAGACACGCACATATCTGCCTACCTGCTCAAGCACCTGTAGTCTTGGGAAAACACTGCTAATGTTTGACAATACGCTGACAAAAAAACAGCACTCCCTTTAAAAAAAAAATAAAGCCTTAGCATTTAGAAAGCCTCAGCGTGTTTGGAAGCTTATGCGGCTCTCAGAATCATCTCGTGCATTAAGTTGGGAGGCTATCATGCCCTATTAATAAACAGACATTCAACATTTGGAGGGTTAGATGTGCGTATCATGGTAGTGGTATTGTTGGCTTCAACCGCAACTAACTGGCAGACATGCCAGGAGCTAATCGGGCTGTGTTTACCAGCAACCTCACAACTACTGTCAATCATCAGTGTTGTGTAGCAGCTTCCTCTGAAAAATCCCATTAGGAGTCAGGGAGATCTAAAGTGGGATTTCTTAAGACTCTGGAAATATGACCAGATATGGTGACACAAGCCTTTAACACCAGCACTTGGGAGGCAGAGGCAGGCCCTGTCTCAAACAGAACAGAACAGAATAAAACAAAACAACTCTGAAAGGACACAACCCAAAAGCCTCAGAAAGTCCCTGAAACTGAACAGCTGCATGAGACTCCTCCCCTTGCAAGATTATATAATTAGTGAATATTGCTGAGAGATACTCTACCAATCAAGCTTCCTGGCTCAAACCAACAAAGCTGTCTAGAAGATATACTCTCTAACCTGTCCAGCTCCCTGGAGGTCATGCAGAGAGCTCCAGGTGTCCAGCTTTCATGAGATGTCACCCATGCTAGGGTGGGATTTTGATGACACAGCTATCTTTGAGTCTATCCTGTTCCTGTAAGTAACCCCTCATTCAAACTCCTACAAGTAGATGAAATAAGGCTCATTTGATCCAACGAGTTGGATTTTGCTTAGTATCCATACTTTGGCTTGCTGTATGTTCCTTATCTGGGGTAAGTAGACATTAATTTCTGTCTCCCCAGGAATCATGTCACACAACACTCCTACTGGGAACACCTAGGAACTGGTGCTCCTGGAGACAAATGCTAAAATCCCAGACCAGATGTTGTTCAAATTTAGCCCAGCTGCACTTTTATCGCTAGCATCATAGTTGGATCTGAGGTCACTACTGCTACAGGGAGAGACAGGCATCCTGACTATGTAAATAGACTCCCATTGGTCCAGATTCCAGAAGAGTGACAAGGGACAAGGAAGCTTAGAGACCTCAAGTCGCCAGACTCCAAGGCTGAGGGACATCTCCAGCCTGCTTATATATAGTGAATATACCTGGACTAAATGTCCACCTCCTCCACAGCTCTCTCACACTCTCTAAATCATAAGTCCTTTCTCTCTAGCTCACATTACAAGGCTCCCCATTCCCTCTCCCAAAAGCCTTAAATCAGACTTATCTGCTCTTCCAGGCAGATTAAAATCCTTTCCTTTATCTTGGGACTTCCACTGCACTCTGTCTTGAATTAAGTCTTATAGCCACTCTTGAATGTGAGCTCTTGTATGAACACTCAGACCTTTAAACTGACTGTCGGCCACTTCCCTTGCAACAGTTCCATATCACGTTCATATCTGAACTAGACTACTGATGTCAGTCTTTTTAGTGTGTTTCTCCATATGTGTGTTTGTGGGGTGTATGTATGTTCACCTGTAAATGTGGGTTGTGTGGGCATAAGTGTGTGCACATGCATCTGAAGGATACAGGTCAGTGTTGGGTAGCTTCCTCAATTGCTCTTCACCCGCTATGTTTAGGTAGTGTTTTTCACTGCACCAGAGCTCACTGGTTGGGCTTGCTGGCCAATGAGCTCTAAGGATCCCCTTGTCTCTTTCTCATTATTTTTTTGGTGGGCTAACAGCCACACCCTTGGTTTTTTCTTTACATTTGTGTTGGGTTCTGAACTCAGGTTCTCATGCTTTCTCAGTAAAGACTATGTCTCCCTAGCCCCCAGTGCCAGTCATCCCAAACCGAAAGCTATAGGGTAGAATCCAGAGTGCGTACCATTTTGTTGAGAGTGTCACACACATGTGGGTATACTGACATTATCTAAGCCAGGGTAAACAGTACTAATAACCTGCCACACCCTCTCTTACTGAATCCACATGTAGCTCTTGAATCTCTCTGCTCAGTCTGGATAGAAATGGACTATTGCCCCTCCATCGTTCCTAGGTGAGAAGCATAGAGGCTGTATTACTTACTTTACATGTTACTGAAACAAAATGCCTGACAAAGCCAATGAAGGAAGGGCTTGTTTTGGCTTATACTTCAGACATCAGATAGTTCATCATGGCGGGGAAGGCATGGATGACTTCAGGCAGGGAAGAGAGGGTGATCGGAGCAGGAAGCTAGCTAGTCTTGTATCCACAATCAGGCAGCAGAAAGAGATGAAGGCTGGTACTCCCCTCATTTCCTCCCTTATATTGGGCCCAGAACCCCAACCTATGGGACAGTGTTTTCACCTCAATTAACAATCAAGAAAATCCCTCACAACCATGCCCAGAGGCTCCCTTCCTAGGTAATTTTCCACCCTGCCAAGTAGACAATATAAATCATCACATTGCTGAATGTGGTGGCATTAAAAGGTGGAACCTTTGAAAGATGAGGCCTAAGGGAAAACAGTTATGTTATTAGAATTGTAAGGGTCAGAGCCTAGGCCCTGATAGCCCTAACAATCCAGGCTTGGCCACCCCTCCTGAATTAAACAAACAAGAAACAGTGAACAGCAGAAAAAGGAGATTAAGTCAACGTGGTCACACTGGGAAACAGAACAAAGAAGTCCAATGACACCCCCAAGCCCAACGTCATCTTCAGGGTCCTGACATGAAGTTTGTGTTTAAACAGAGGGAAGAGTTAACATAGATAAACAGTACTGGACAAAGTGTGGTCCCACCCATCACTGGCTCATCAAGGGCTCAGCTCCTGTCTGCTCCTCAGCCTGATCTCACAAACTATGAGAACTACATGAAATCTGGAGACAAGCCCGCCTCTGGCTAGCACCAGCATCCTTGCCTTTTCCCTCTTCCAACACAAGAGTCCTGGGAAATATTTGGTTCTTTGGGAGCCATTGTTTCAATAGTCTGATAGCCCCAAAAAGGGGGCACACGCGTCTCCAGAATATCTTCATTCCTGTTTGTGTTTGTAGGGTTAAAGTTAGGCTATGGGGGGGGGAACCCAGAGATTACTGGGTGCTGTTAGTCTAGTTTGCCCTGTCTCTGTCTCTGTGAGTTAGAAGGAAGGGCAGCTGTTATGTCTGTCCAGTGTTTATGTGGGTTCAGGAAATCCAAACTGAGATCTTCACTGCAGGTGATTATCCACCGAGCCGTCTTTCCAGCTGCTACTTATTTATTTTTAATAGAAACTTCAGAGGTCTATCCAAGACCTGCAAAGGCAGTCTCTGGGGATGCAACCCAGGCAACTGGCATCTGCAAGAGTAAATGAGGCCGCAGCAGGACTACTGTTCAAGAATGCAACTCCATGATGTCCCTTACAGTTTGAATGTGAAATGCCTCCCACAGTCTAATGTGCCCTTGGCTGGTGGTGTTGTCTGGGGGATATTGGGCTTGGCTGGTGTGAGGATTAACTTTAACTGTCAGCTTGATACAACGTAAAATCACTTGGGAAGAGTCTAATGGTGGATTGGCTAGATCAGGTTAGCCCATGGGCATGACTGTGGGAGACTGTATCAAGATGATTGATGTGGGAAAGACCTAGCCCACTGTGGGCGGCACCATTTCCTAGGCAGGGAGTCCTGATGAAAAGTAGAGAAATCAAGCTGAATTCAAGCAAGCAATCAAACAGACACATCCATTTTCTCCCTGCTTTTGCCTGAGGATGTGATGTTTCTAGCTGTTTTAAGTTCCTGCCATGACTTCCCTGTTGTGATGGACTGTAAATTGGAATTATAAGCCAAATAAATCCCTTTCTCTCCTAAATTGCTGTGTTTCAGGGGATTTTATCGTGGCGATAGAAATGAAATTAGACGCGGTAGTGTGGGTAGGTCAGCACTATCTCCAGTCCCAGTCAGTTATTATGGAATGAGGACCCCCACTTGCTCCCACTGTCCCGGAGTTGATGTACATAGGTACTCTTGTCATGGTGTACCCCCTGACACTGCGAGCCCAAATGACCCTCGCTTCCCTTAAGCTGCTTGGTTAGGTATTTTATTACAGCAAAGAGGAAGGCAACCAATACAACTTCTGCGTGTGTGTGTGTATGTGTGTGTGTGAGAGTGTTTACACATACATGTCGAGGCCAGAGATCAATCTTGGGTGTCTTTCTTGGGGTGTACACCCTGTTTTTCTAAGGCAGGGTCTCTTGTTGGCCTGGAGTGGGCCAGGTTTGACTGTCCAGGGAATCTCAGGAATCTACCTAATTCTGCTACCCAGCACTGGGATTACAGGTATGCAACACCACACCATTTTTTAAAAAATGGTTCTTGGGGGTAAAACTCTGGTCCTTATTTGTTTTTGTGGGGCAAGCACTTTACAGAAATCCTCTCATATAATCGCCAACTTGCTTCTGGAATTGAAATCTACATTTCGGTGACTTACCACAGTCCACTACTGGCAATTTCCTATGCTGTGTACACTGCATCACCAGGCAGAGTCTGTAAATCACACTGAAAACAATTAGCCAAACAGGTGAAAGAATTCACCAACTAGTCCACCATCAGCATATTAGTGGCAAATTAGACTTCCCACGTTAGTCGTGTTCTCGGCAATATTAGTGTTACAAGCCCTAATGTATTGTATTTTATATTGTGGAGAGCTGGAAGGGAGTACTAATTACATGCAAGTTTCCAGGATTTCAGCTGGGAGTATTTCACATGAAAGTTAATTGTGCTTCTGGGGCTTTGCCACTGGTTTATCCAATTATCGTGGAGTTTGCCTATATATCACGGTTTTGCTTACAGAAGGGAAATGGTATTATTCGCTTGGATAAAATGGGACTTGTTCTAAGGGTGTTTTTGAAAATCAGCCTCATAGCTTCTGGAGCACATGAATGTTTGTGCTCACCTGCAGTTTTCTGAGATGGAATGAGGTTTGCACGATCTGAGAGTTGCAAAAGCGACTGATGAAAGGCTATGACAAAGAAGAGGCTGGGGATCTGGGGAGATGGCTTAGAGGGTAAGAGCTCTCGTTGCACAAGCATACGAACCTGAGTTCCAATCCCCATGACCCAAGTAAAAAGTTGGATGTCACTGTGCACAGATATATCCCCAGAACTGTGTGGGGTAGACAGAATCACTGGGGCTTGCTGGCTGCCAGTTTAGATCCAAGGTAAATGATAGACCATGTCTTACATGAATATTATTCTTTGACTTTTGTAATAGGGCATGAGCATGCATACACACCTGCACACACATGTGCACACACATACATGTGTGCACACTATGATGCTTACATTTAATTATCAACTTGATAAAACCTAGAAACATCTGGGCAAAGGGTCTCTAGGAGAGATTGTTTAACACTTTGTTGACCTTTGGGGAATTGTCTCAGTGGAGTCAGTTGGTGTGGGAAGACTCAGTCCACGTAGGTGGCAGAATTCTCTAGGGAGGGAGTCCCGAATTATGTAGAAGTTGAGAAGTCGATCTGAGCACAAGCACATGAACATGTAGACGTTCATTTTCTCTACTCTTGATTGGGGCTGTGATGTAACTTGCTGCTTTGAGTACTTGTTGCTATCATTTTCCCACAGCAATGGACTATAAGCCAGAACTGGGACCTAAAATAAGCCCTTTGTTTCTGAAGTGTATTTTCATCAGTGTATTTTAACACAGCACTAGAATGAAGCTAAGACACACGCACACATGTACCACACACACGCAACCATAATATATATGACAAAATTTAGAATAAGAGACTAAGAAAATTTGCTTCCAGGGCTCTCTTTAATCATAAAATTCTGCTATGTTATGGAAAAAATGGTACATATAATCCTTCCATTGATCTCACATACTAACCAGTTCATAGATGGCTTTTTTCATCACATATAACCTCCTTGGGGCTCTGTTTGGTAGGCATTCAGTTAGGTATTCAATATTTCCATTTGTCCTTACAGATTTGTTCTATTGTCTTACAGAAAATTATACTCACTATCACACAGTAATTTTTTTCTAGATTTTTCCATAATGAGTATTCATTGTTAATCCCTATCTCTTTTGCTTAGTTTTGGTTAGAAGTCTATTTTTATAGATATTAAAACAACTACACCAGCTTACTTCTTATGAAAACAAAACAAAAACAAAAAGAAATTACATGTATGTATATATGTACATGCCATATGTGTGTGTGTATATATATGTATATTTAGTTCTTTGAAAAATTTTAGTGTGATTTGGTTATATTCACTCTCTCCCTCTCTCAATTTTTCCAAGATTCACCCCCATCTTCTCTATTTCCTATCCATCCAATTTTATATCCCTTGTTTTCTCCTCTCAAGGCCAATTTGTGCTACCCAAATACTTTTGGATATCTGGCCTTCCTCTGGACCATGGTTAACTTATCAGGGGCTACAATCTTAAAGAAAACTGTCTCTTCCTCTTCCTGTAGCTAACAACTGCCAGTGACTTCTCAGCTAGTGGTGTGATTGTATAACCAACTCCCCTTTCCATGCCGCTGTTTACTATGACTTGGACTTACACAGATGATTTGAATGCTGTCACAACAACACTAAGTTTATATGTGCTGCTTTACTCCTACATATTTTTCTTTTTTTTCATTTTATTAATTTTTTTCTTTTTTTCTATTGAAAATTTTCACCTCCTCCCCTCCTCCCATTTCCCTCCCCCTCTCCCCTCCCCCTCCCTCTCC
>LOJH01054187.1:12058-23292 GCA_001685095.1 Ellobius talpinus
TTGGCTGACATTTGTCTAGGGGTGTCCTGGTGAGGTGTGCTGGCAGGTGATCCTGTCTACAGCAGTTGGAATGACAGGCATTTCCTTTGAATGGTCTGCTCTTGGGTGGGGGTTAGGTAATCTCAGCTTGTGGTGTTTTCCTGCTACCAGGTATTGCTTCAGGGTAAACTACTGAGACTCAGGCCTCTTATTTAAATTCATCGATGGCCAGAGTCCCAGGTGATAATGGTTGGAAGTAAAGAACTTCCTTTGGGTGACCTGCCCAGACTTAGATTATCATGGCTGGTCCCCACAAGAAAATCTTGCATTTTAAATAAATGAACGATTATATGTTGACTCAACTTATAAAATTCTTTGTCCCACCATTTTTCCCTTCTTGCCTAGTTCCCTTCATTTGTCCATTCTTCTCTTCCTTCCTCCTTCCCACAAATAATTATGCCATATTTAATGTGAGCAGGAATTTTATAATAAGCCCACTTATTATAGAAACAAGCCTATGTGGTGATGTGGGTTCTGTTTTATGTTCGGACTTCTTTATGATATGAACTTTTCTAAAATATTTGGTTTTTTTGTCTTTGTTCCCTCATATAAACACTCCATTAAGAAATTAAGAAATGCCAGGTGATGGTGGCACATGCCTTTAGTCCTAACACTCGGAGACAGAGTCAGGTCGTCTCTGAGAGTTCAAGACAAGCCTGATCTATAAAGCGAGTTTCAGAACAGGCTCCAAAGCTACACAGAGAAAGTCTGCCTTGAAAAAAAAACAAAAAACAAAGAAAGAAAGATATTAAGAGATAATAGTCAAATCAAACATTAATTTGGCTAGTTGACCAGGCTATGCTTGTAATGGGATTTCTTGGTCAAAATAATGTTGATAACATATCGATGTTTTCCCCTTAGTTTAACATAAGTGTTATGAAATACCTATTTATTATTTGAAATGTTATATGTTTCTAATAATTGTTTAGATGGGCTACATGATTCAGTGCACTCAAAACATCTATTTATTGATTTAAAAATATGGAAGTGTAATCTATACCACTTATTTTGTGATCTGGCTGCATGTTTTTCCTCTCTTTCTCCTTCACTTTCTCCTTTGTTGTGTTGGGTCATGGACTCAGGGCATTGTGAGAACTAGGTAATTATCCTACCACTGAACTAGGTAATTATCCTACCACTGAACTAGGTAATTATCCTACCACTGAACTAGACTCCATTTCTCACTTGGTGCTGTCTTAACACCAGTTCTTAAACAGTTATCACATACATGTATGTGTAATATGTGTGCTTGTATGTATGTTTGAATGCTCACATGTGTATGGGCACATTTGTATGTGAAGGATAAGTATGCATATATGCATGCATGTGTGTATGTGTAGAATATATTGAAGTCAGGGATTTTCTCAGTTGTTCTCTATTTTGTTGAACCAGGATTTCTCACTGCATCCAGAGCTTGCTAATTACCATGAGTCTTGCTAACAGCTTGCACATGGTGTCCCTGGTATCTGCCTGAGGGTGTTAGGATTAGAAGTTATAGCCATGCTTGCCCAACTTTTTTTTAAACACATCAACATCTCTTTTATTCTCTCTCTTACATTGTCAACATAAGACATTGGTCTTTAAACATTCATTTAAAATAACAATTGTCTAATCAATAATTTTGATATTGCTAAATTATTTTTTATTGAGCTATACATTTTTCTCTGCTCCCTTCCCTCTCTTTCCCCTCCCCTTCAATCCTCTCCCATGGTCCCCATGCAATTCACAATCCCAGAGAACCTAGACAACAATGAGGAACCTAAAAGAGACATACATGGATCTAATCTACATGGGAAGTAGAAAAAGACAAGATCTCCTGAGTAAATTGGGAGCTTGCCTGACTTTTACATGGGTTGTGGGCATCTTCCTTGTGAAAGCCACATATCCACTTATTCAGTTTGAGATAATGCTTTATGAAAAATGTTTTATTGATTTGTTAAAATAGCCCAAAGAACTCAAATTTATGATTTAAATAAAACAATTAGGATTTCAAAAAATACAATAAACCAGATTCCAAAATAAAAAAATCACAAATCTGAAATTTATTTAATTAAAATGCAACTACTTTACTTCCAAGAGATGAAATTAAACAGCTTGAAAATTGATTTTACTTTTTCCTCTTTTTGGGGGGGTTCAAAAGATTGAGCTCAGAGATGCAGGAATGTTAGGTGAGCTCTTGATTACTACCCTACACCTTCAATCCTGAAGTAATATTCTTAAATTAACATGGCCATCAGAAAAAATTATTGTAGATAATCACTACTGAGAAGACTTTGTTGTTTGTAGCAACAAGATGCCTGTTTAGTAAAGAAAGGAGGAAGATCTACATCATGCCTAACCACAAATGCTTAAGTCACCACATGTCAATTAAGAAAAAGAGAAAGCTTTGTTAAAATGATAACAATAATAATGAATAAATAAATAATAATAACAATAATATAAGACAACATCATTATTACTGAGAAAGTAGACTCTTGTGTGGCCTCCTGTTTCTGGGGACTCAGGTAGCTGCAGTTTGAACTTGACTTCCTACCATCAAGACGAAGGAAATTAGTGATGTAAACTGATGTTCTCAAAAAAGAAGAAGTGAATTTGAAATGCAAATCAGAAGTTACTGAATCTTTTATGACACTAATAATGGAAGACTCTGGATTATGATGAGATGTAAATAGAATCTTTAGGGTTTCATTGTAGTATGCAAGTAGATTTGTTGGGCAAATAATAAAAAAACTTAAAAAAATTTCATAGCCATCTCATCATTTAGAGAATCACCTTCCCTTCATCTAGCTACTTACTTATGGACTCAACTGAAATACTTACCTAAATCTCAACTACTTAAGATTCTCATTGTTAACAATGAGAGTTGTACATATATACAAACTATGGTTAATAATTACAGTCTTTAATGTTTCAGTTCAGTAGATATACCCATTTTGGCTTTTAGGAATTAAAGTGTGATAGACATATTCAAGGATCTTTGTTTATATTTGTAAGATTAATTACCAGCTTTATAAAGGGCACTGTGGAGGGAAATGCAATATAATCCTGGATGTTGTTGGATACAAGCCAAATAATTTTCATTGTACAGTCATGCATTTAAATGCAGGATTATATGGAATCTTGTTAAAAGAACATGAATTATTTATTCTTATTTTATACATTTTTATTTTATATGCATGTATGTTTTATGCACAGGCATGTCATGTACCACATGCATGAGGCCAGAAGAGAGTGCTAGAGTCCCCGGAACTGGAGTTTATAGATGCCTGCGTGTCTCCATATTGGCACTGGGGATATAACCTGGGTCCTCTGGAAGAACAGCAAGGGTTCTTAACTGCTGATCCATTTTTCTAGTTCCATGAATTACAGCAATGCCTCCCCCCAACCCCTGAAACAAACAAAAACCAATAGCAAGGTCAAAACTAAAAAACAAAGTAGGCACAGAGAGATCCTGTCTCTAGAAACCAAACAAACAAATAAACAAACAAACAAAAAAGTAGGTCTCTAAACAGTGTGTCTCACTGAAACAAGGTGGCTGTCTAGCAGGAAATATGAAGAATACTGTGGATTTGGGACAGCTTGAACTTTGGTCCAGTGATGGAATGTGCCTTGAATGCTAAGCATCGGTGCAAGGAAAACTGCATGCTTTTCTCTGTTTATAGCAACTTATACTTCTTTTTCTGTGTTCAGATACAGGAAATATTTAGCGAATAACATGTCTTAACCTGTAATTTGGGGAGGAAAGGTCACCATTGAGTTGAAGGGAGCAGGGACCATGTTAGGCTAATGATTTAAAGACCCTTGAAGACCAGTATTAAATTTAAGTTGACAATCCAGAAGTGTCTTTCAGGTAAGAGATGAAAGATATTAAAAAAATAAAAAAAATGTTCAATCGACAACAATAGCAAAATCCTTTTTTGGTGCTCGTACATACTGGAATGTCTGCTGTAAAGTCAATGGCTTCTTTGCTTATACATGAAATATACATGAAGAAACAGAGAAAAAAGAGGACATGATTGTCTAGTGGGAACTCAGACCATGCTCAGATGACATGCAAAATCAGAGTGAATTTACTGTGTTGGCTGAAATGAACAGATATAGACCTTACTCATAGTGAGAAGGAATTGCTTAGCTTCCCAAGTACTTGGCCTTAGGAAATCCATGCATGATAGATAGCAAACCTGACCAGTCTTATCAGAGTACTGAGCTTCTCTAGCTTTCCCAGAGGAAGTTTTGATTCCATCATTCTTGAAAATGAAGTTCTAGTCACGTGGTCAGATGTTAATAGTACTTAGGCAAAGTGGCAATTCTAAGGTGACTTCTGGTTTGTCTTTTAATTGTGTTTCTCTGCTAAACCAAAGCCAACTAAATTGATCAACTCAGTGAAAAATAATCATAAGAAGTCTAACATTTGAAATGTCTAGTTGTTTACTAGAAAAATGAGAAAAGAATCAATTTGTGGATATTGTTTAAATGTAGAAAAACTGCTAAACACTAAAACTTGAAGGATACTTACAGATTCTCTTCTTAATTTTATTCATAATTAATGTTCTGAAGTCATTACAGTATAGAGCTTAATATAGATTCACTTAATGTTAAACATTTTATAAAGTGGAATGGAATTATTTTTTTAACATATTTTCAGCAGAAAGCCAGCCATGGTGGCATATGCCTTTATTCCCAGTGCTTGAGAGGCAGGGGAAGGGAGATCTGAATGAAGCTGAGGTCAGCCTAACCATATAATAAGCTGAGGCCAGCCAATGCTGCCTAACAAAACCTTGTCTCAAAAGCAAACAAATGAATAAAAATTAAAAAAAACCCACAAAAGTAAACCAACCACAACAATCAAAAAGATTTTATTCCGAGACCCAAGACTGAAATACCACCAATTTGAGAGTCCTAAAACACAAAGACATCGTTAATATGCATTATTTATGCTCCACAGTGTTCTTATGCACATGTGCCCAAAGGCTTAGGCAATGGAAAGGCTTTTTTAATAAATTAAAAAATTTAAATAAATTAAATAGAGTCAAAGTCACATGGTCCTTTTTTCTTTAAAAATGGACATATCATCATCATCAACATCATCATTGGTGCCCTGGCAATGCTTAGGCATGCATGGGCAGCCCGTTTATGGTGGTTCTCCAGTTGATCCTATCCTGGGCAGTCCTAGATACTTGTGTTATTGTAATACCCACAGTTCCACAGTCTTCTATGATGCTGCCTATCCAGGTCCTTCCTCTTCATCTCATCTTGCTCACTCCTCCAAGCAGTGCTATCTTTGGGTATCTGCCATAATTCATTTTCATAACATAGCCAAAGTATCTCAAGCGCTGTTGCCATATCCTGTAGTTTACTTCTTTCTGATGATGGAGATGTTCTTTAATGTCATCATTAAGCAGCTTAGCCTTCATGTGATACCTAGAATTGTCCTAAGACACGCCATCTCAAACACATTCAGCCATGGTTCTGAGGAGCGTTTCATTGTCTAGGTTTCAGAGGTGTAAAGAAGACAGCTCCAGACAAGTGTCTCGTAGACTTGTAATTTTGTTGTTGTCATTATGTCTCTTGCTGACCAAACCTTCCCTAGTGCCTGGAATGAAGTAAAAAGGGGCATATACATATTACTATTTCACTATATGTTAAGCTGTGGCCTGATTTTGGGTAATCTTGTGGTTAAAAGCCTAATCTAGGGGAGGGACAAGTTCACGTGATGTCCAAGACTCTCAAGCACAGTCTACACAGACACTGACACAACTGTGCAGCATCCTGACCCTTGAACAGTGGGCTCTCCTGTACCTGGACAATGTGAAGATGTATCATTACGGCATTAGATAGTGTGAGTCGTCAGACATAGACTTCTTCGACATTATTCACAATCACAAAACCTGAAAAAACAGATAAACCAAATGATCCAAATCATCATGGGGAAGAAGGCGAGGGGATAATGAATGTCCCTCTTGGCTGTTTGATCTAAGGGAGGCAGAGAGGAACACATGGCTTCAGAATACATTGTGAAGTTCCGTTAGAAGATGCTGTTATGGATTTCCTTCCAATCATTCCTTGACTATGATTGTGTGTTATGACAATGTCATAAGACCATTCTTTGATAGAATGTCAGAAACATTTTACATGTCAATGCTTCCTGAAAATCCCAAGTCCTTTTATAACTCCAGGAAAAATATCCCAATAATAGACTTCTTTCTTCCTTTTAAATGATTGTTGGAGGAGGAGGGGTTGAAATTATCTTCACACTTAGTTTTGAGAATCTTCAGCTCAGTTATTTATACATCTTTATGGGGTAATCCATTTCCAAGCTTTCATGACTTCCTCTTTTGGCCTCACAGGTCCAACTAACTGAATGTTTTGTCTGTTTTGCGATCAGTCAGATTAAAAGCATGCTGGATTCTGAATGCTTTACTTTCCCGCTGGCTTTCAGTTCTATTTAACAAAAATTACTGAAACTCTGGGCCTATAAAAACAAAGTGAATTTTGAGATTTTTTTATTTCTACTCATGAAGCAGAAGGGAAAGCATCTCTCGTTGTTATAATACTCCACACATCCCAAGAAGTACAAGCAGAGAAATCTGCTTCTACCATCAGAATTTAATACAAAATCATGTTCTTCTGTCATACAGAAAATTTGTCATAGTTTTTATCTGCAATAAAATCGATGTCAAGGGTGCCACATAATACATTTGTAAAGGTTAGAGATATTTTAACCTTCATCTGTGACCGGAATTACAATGGTCAGTGAGGCACTGAAGCACTGCTGCCAGCTATTAAGAGTGGGGGAACGAAGTCTGCGGACGTTCATGTAAAACAGCATCAGATTCCATGAACTGTAGCATGGTCAGGCCGTTTTGAATAATGTCCTTGAAATTACAGATTTATTGCTCAAGTAAGAATATGTGATTACAGATTCCGCGGATCTCCTGTCCTTGTACTGGATTTGTATTTTTAGAGTCCGGTGGGGGGGGGGTTACAGCGTTGTGTTGGTTAAACTCTGGCAAAGACCTGTGAGAGCATAACAGTCACATTATTTAAATAGCTTCCTTTCTGAAATGCCTGTTGTTACAGACTAAGAACAGTGAGCAGGGTTCTCAGAAATGCAGCATGGACTTCTCTACAATTTATATAGCACGGCTTTTCACTTCTGCCAATTAGCTATCTAGAGGATGAGAGCAAGTCCTTGTAGTTTAACGAAAAGTTCTCGGAAAATTGAAGTCCATTCTCTCCTCGAACACTTCTTGGTCTCTCCCTACTGGTGTTCCAGGGTAAGGTCCTGGCCAGAATTCACTTTGTCCTTTAATCGTGCCTGCTATTTTCATACTAGAAGCTGATTTTCAGATGCCACCCCTTTTCACTCAGGCAGTTCACTTACTGCCTGAGCCTTTGCAAGGCAGAGACCTAAGCCATACTCAGTACGGGCTTATACGAAACTACGCTTCAGAATGAGGACACCAGGGAAAGACGGAGCTTTCTTTTCTCTGTCATTACATTGCACATAAGAAACAAATACAAGGCTTGCATAAGAAAATTCAAATACAATTTCATTAATTTAGATTTTTTTACACTTCAGACGTGCCATGTTTCACCCTGAGTCCTGCTCATTTTGTTCTTGAGGACAGTGGGTATTTTGAGTACCAGATGATTTAATTTAGTTGGTTTAATGCACAGTTTCAACTTTTGCCTTTGCTTTGAAGGTTTGTTTCATGACAGTGTCTGCAGAAGCCTGTTTTCATTACTCTCTATCCTTCAGCCTTAGATCTGTATCAGCTTTTCCCCCTTGCTCATAATCCATTACAGAAAATAGTGTAGCTTTCTGTAGCATGGCCAAAACTTTATGATATGTTTGCAATTTTCCATAAGATTTGTATAGTATAAAGTAAAAATGTTTGCTTTAAGAGACATCTGCTATAAATAAACCAACAGTGTAAATTTTCAGGAGAGCCACACAATTGCTTTAAAGGCACAAAGCACGAACCTTCTGTAGAAAGCTTCATCACTTTCCCACATTCTAGTGGGTGAGCTCCGTTCACCTCTGTGCTCACGGACCTCTACGCAACTGCTGGTTCTCAGTTCTTCCTTCCAGTCCCCCAAAGTGCAATGAAATTAGTCTGTAATGCTTTCAACACCCTTGTGGGTCAGTTTTCCTTCTCAGAGACACATACGAACGGTATTAAAATACACTTTCTGCTCGCCCAAAATATTGGCTCGGAATGCCAGAGAAACAAGCCAGTTCCTTCGGAGTCTGATGTTATCTTTATTGAATTGTGTTGCCAGCTTCAAAGGGTCAGCCATTCAGGTTATGGATACATATTCTTTTGGAAGTTTCCTGAATTACTTTTTAAAACTCAGTCAGTATTTGTTAGCAATAATGGAGGATCTTGTGTTCCTTTTTTCCGAAGTTCTCTTGCCAATGTTTTTTATAAAATAAATAACCGCGTTCTCATGCGACACTTCCTTCTGTGCTACTTTCTTTTCTTTTTTCTACATTTCGATAATTTCTAAATTTAGGAAAAAAATTTCTCAAAAGAAATTTTAATTAATTTCCTTTTAGAATCTAAAACGAAAGATCCACAGTGCTTTTTTTTTTATTTTCCCCCCAGAAACTGGATAGAAAACTCATTGATTAAGAATGATAGTCATGAGCCAAACGCACACCGAAGTTCAAAGAAAGAAGTGGTACCCTTGTATTAGAAATGATCACTGGAGAATACAGAAACCTTATTTTAAAAATCCTTTCTTTGGAACATTTAATTTTTTTAATATAAGAAGCGAAATCAGATCATTAAGTAGTCCTTTAAAAATCAAAGTATTAGAACTGGTGAAGAGCCTCAGTGGGGAAAGC
Source organism: Ellobius talpinus (assembly GCA_001685095.1). Classification (NCBI taxonomy): domain Eukaryota; kingdom Metazoa; phylum Chordata; class Mammalia; order Rodentia; family Cricetidae; genus Ellobius; species Ellobius talpinus. The sequence goes on from LOJH01054187.1 coordinate 20,952, forward strand.
AGCTTGCAGCCATGCCCAGGTGCCATGATACAGGTGTGTGCATGGGTGTTTGTGTGTGTGTGTGTGTGTGTGTGTGTGTGTGCAATACACATATATACATACACAAATCAATATGAAAAACAGAAGAAGCCAGCACTGAAGGAATATGGGAGACGACAAAGACAGCTGCCTGTTGTCATGTGCACACACACAAAGAATTTAAAAAATACCATAAACACTGAATTCTGTAGAAAAAAGGATACAATGTATTCAAACTTTAGCAAGTTTCAGGGGTAGGTTGAAAAAAAATCTGTAAACTGAAGCTCATGATTTTTGTGATAACAAGGAAGCAGAGCGTGACTTGTGCATATATTTCTTCATGTATTCACTACGCCTTGAGTATGAAAGACTTTTCAGTATTTATAGAAATACATTTTAAATTGCCTTTTCATTATAATACCCTCAAGGCAAAATTATTTTATTGGAAAATTGATTTGCTATCAAATAAAATGAAGATAAGAATTTAAAAGGGCTAAAAGTAGTCGCCTGACCACAGTTTGCCTCACAGACACTACCAGGGATTCATATATGTATACACGTGAATTCTCATACATATAACATATGCATATGTATTTTTAATTTTCTGGTATTTATTGTTCTCAAGAGTGGCTTTTTTGTAGGCATGGGGGGAAATGATAGGCTGACAGCTTCCAGACAGCCTGTCTCCTATACACATAGAAATCATAGAAATTGTTAGGGTGATCAAAACCAGTTGTCAAAAAAATTTTTTATAAAATGCTTCCTTCCCCTCTTAAAAACAGTTTAATTTTCTCCTATCTCTTTCAGCCCTTTATCTTCTCCAGTGTCCCACCCTGCAATATGTGTGAAATGCCGTCAAAAGCTTTCTGATATTACCATAAATTACTGTGTAAGCAGACCTATTGCTTATCTGTCAAGGGGCGTTTTTCTTTTTCTTTAGCAATTTTCTCCATTTCTATATGTGTGAAAGGTTTTTTCCTGCCTTTTTTTAAAGAACAAAAAAAAGAAAAAAATGGTCTGTACCTAAAAGACTTTGACTTTTAGTGAGTAAGTATTGTAGATTCCTGTTCGCAAAATAACCTTGTGATAGGACAAAGGGAAAGAAAAACACTGTTTTCTATTGTTTCTGTTCAATTAGAGTTTGCAGACAGTAATCTCTATATGGTGGGACGTATTCCCGGCCCAAGACAGAAAATGCATTATTGCATTTACTATATGTTTTTACTCTTTACGTTCATTTTTAAATGCACAGTTTGTATGTCACGAGTTTGTGATGTTTTAAAAGTTATTTATTTTAAATTCTATTGCCATTATGTCTCGTCAATGCTTTGTAGTTAAGTATAGCTCTTTTGATGGGAATTACTTAACAGGGCTCTATTGTACCTGGATACTCATAATTTTTGACAACTATGCAATTATCTTTTCTATTGTGAGATTTCTTGAAAATTCTCAGGGTTAATTGGTTAGAGTTTCTGTTTTGGAAAGAAGTGGGATGATATTCCGTTACAGAGTGCGCAGTCTGAAAAGCCTGAGCATCGGGGCTGTGACGATGCTGCCCTTGGCTGAGGCAGAGAGCAATTTCTATTTTAGACAGTACAGGAAAAGAGTCCCACAAGAGACCCATACTTTGGAAATCACTGTCAGAAATGATGACAGAATATTCAGAAACCACATGAGAGAGGAAACCGATGAAGTTCCGCCACCCCATGTAAAAACACCAGTGGCTCACTGGTGGCCTGGAATTTTCTGTATATTACTCAGTGACTTGTCCTGATATATCTCTGTTGGTACTTAAATGCCACCGCAGGTATATTTTTAAATCCTTCACAATATTAGACATTCAGTCCTTACACAGTACATATATATTACCATCTCAAGCAAATGGAAAAGCAAAACAGAAAGAGTTCCTTTGACTCTGTCCACATGGAGATCTAGGCAACACAGTCAAAAACACTTGTGGTATCCCCCACAGGCTATGTTTGTCAGCAGCAATTAGCATTGTTTTTAAAGGCAATCACCACCACCACCAAACAACAATTACTGCTACTACCACTAATAGCACAGCAAACAAAACTCTTCAGCTGGCAAGCTTCATCCCTTAAAGGTGATTTTTTTTTTCTCAGTCCAGTCACTAGGTGGAGAGACATTCAGTCTCCGACCACAAGACAACAAGGCACTACCCACTGGGAATAAGTCAAGGGCAAACAGGCTCAGCTGTGTTTATTCTTCTTTGCAGTTCATTTGCCACGTTGTTTTCTTCGGACAGGTAATAACAATAGATAGATAGATAGATAGATAGATAGATAGATAGATAGATAGATAG
>LOJH01054188.1:4261-16331 GCA_001685095.1 Ellobius talpinus
CCTACCAGCAAAGTTTCAGCATGTCTATCTCCGGTGGCGGATCCATGGCGTCTCCTGACTCTGCCTTTCTTTTTCCCAGCATTCAGTCCAGTCCTCCCCGCCTACCTAAGTTCTGCCCTCTCAACAGGCCAAGACAGTTTCTTTATTCATTAATGGTAACCACAGCACACAGAGGGAACTCCCACATCAGAGAATCATATTCCATTACCCTGAAGAAAGATAATGGCTGAATCAAACAATATACAACAGTTGATATTTAAAGTATAGTTTGAGTTTCATGAATTCTATTATCTTACTTGCTTTCACTGCTTAGTAAATTTTACAATTATAGAATTCATGCATTTCCTTTATAATATTGTTCCAGTCTTTTCATATGTAATATGATCAATTTAATTATTAATACAGATAAATCTATCTTTTGTAATTTTGTATGCAAGATATGAAGAGTATCAACTGTGTGTTTAGGTTAGAATAGTCAGCTGTTCTTCACAGATATATTAAAACCTTTTCTAAATCCAAAGTTATCTACAGTGTGACTGAATAACACCCAGGAGCCCTGACAGTCAGGTTTGCTCTTAAAGTCATGTAAGGCTGTTGTGCTCATTCGATGTCTTACCTATAACCTTCAGCAGCGTCACCCTATCCTATTTCAAAATGTGTTTTTAAAAAACCAGCAATGAGTAAGTTATTGTTGGTCACTTAGCAGTGAACTAAAGATCACTGTCATGTCATGATAAACGCTTCATGAAATAACACTATTTCATGCCATAAAGTAGTCCTGAATTGAATATTTTAAAAACCTTTATATTCAGTGGCAAACAATTCTTGCCAGAGATTAGATGCTTATAAATACTGACTAAACACATTAATGAGTAGTCTGTTAAATACAGACAGATTAGTTTTGAAAAATTATATTGCTTTCATGGGTGTAGCAACAAAGTAGCTCTTGATTTGTTAAAGGAATGAGATTTCTTCCTTACTAAATCCTCCTTTTATTTTAAATTTAGGTTAAACTTCAAAGCCAATTAAACTTGTGACATTTTCACAAAAGTCTTCTTAATATAGCAAAGATAACTGTAGGTATCTAGTCCTTTTTGAATGCACTAAACATTTTGAAATGATTGTCACAATCAAGCTCATTAAGTCACAAGCTTATGATTTAGTGTGACAGGCAGAAGCAGGTAAAATGTTTTAACCTTCTATCTCCTGTCAGAGAAACCTTTCCCACTCCAAACCAACCAATAGACAGCACCTGAAAGTGCTCTGCAGACTTGGGAACCTGAGAAGATTTTTTTCTATTCTTCTCCAATAAAGATGATAACAGTGGATAATCACCGTTATCCACCTTATGCAGTAAATTTAAATCATGTCCACCACCATTGAAATCAAACCATTATAAACACTTCAGAATGAATTTTAGATAATGATAGAGAAGAGTGAGAATGGAGATCAAGAAGAGCCAGTATTGTTATGTGGAGTCATTATTTTTATGTATTCAAATGCATATGTTTTAATTTTTTGGATTTTTATGAAAAAATTATTGAAAGAAGCATCAAACAAAAGATATAAGCTAGGTAATAAAGCCTTTGGGTTTTGAAGGAGTCTTGTAATCCTAAGAAAAGAAAAAATATCACTACACTTTGTATAACTAGGGAGGCTGGTAAGTCAAAGGGAAACCGCCTATCACCATTTTTGATTGTGGCTCTGCCACTAATCTCAGGCCTGGGAAAGAAGTTTCCTGGATTATTGTAGTTTTTTATTATTCATAACACTAATGGAAATAATGAATATTTGGCTTAAATAAAAAAGAAGAAAACTATATGTTTAGCTATTAGACAACTTAATTAATAATTAATGTATTTTTCATAATTTAAGAAAACCAGAAATGCTTCAAAATAATTCAGGCTGTTTACGTTGTTTATCAGTTAGCCTACAAGAAAATTGAGTGGTTTGGGTGTTTTTAGAAAGTTAACATGTATTTATCCTTACAACTACTGAGCACTTACTGTTAGATTAAGAGCTCATTAATATTTACTGTCTGATATAATCTATTCTTCTTCTATGGAGTCAAGAGATTTTTGATTGGCTTCTAATTTTTTCTCACATTCTAAAATGTTTCAGATGTGTTTTCTGACAGATTTACACAGAAATAAGAATAATCAAACTCCAAAGGGCAAAACTATAAATGTCTTACTGATTTTTTCTGCATTTAAATTAAATGGGTGTGTTTCATGAACTGAAGATTAACCAGTTTATAAAAGATCTCTCTCTGAGGAAAATAATTTCTTGATAAATATCTGTAGTTGTAAGAGTTCATTTGTTAAAAAGATACTACCTTGCCTTTTACTCTTAGCTTTCAGTTTTTAAATTTTTTATTACAGACAAAAGGCAATACATGTTATTGAAAAGAAAAACAAATATTAAATAGTAAACTAAAATTTTAGAAAACTATAATTGTAGTATTATGAGTTTATCACTCTTTAAAATTTTGATATTATCTTAGTCATAAATTATAATTCACAGGTTCTCATATGACAGTACAGATACATGAAATATCAATGATCCACTTGTGTTGCCTTAGGCAGCAGCAAGGTATCTCTCACCTATAGTTTGCTGCTGTGTAAATTAGTTGGGTAGTGGATATGAAAGCTTATGTCAAATCTAAGTTTCTTCAATGTGAGGTTTTATTGGTTATAGCTGATAAAGTGTGGGGAGTTTATATGTTGATTTTCTTTTATAACTAGAAGCAGAAATTTGCCATGGGTGACATGGGAAGAGTCAACCATTCAGACGTCACTGATTTAACTCACAGCACAGAAGTGACTGACTTCATTCTTGTAGGCATCAGGATCTGTCCAGAACTCTACAGTGTCTTCTTTTTTCTATTTCTGAGATGGTTCTTCTGGAGAACTTTAGTATGATTGGTGTCATAGTGACTGTCCCTAGGCTGAATACACCAATGTATTTCTTCCTAGGCAACCTCTCTGTCATTGACATCTCCTACTCCACTGTTACTGTACCTAAAGCCATGGTCAACATCTTATCTCAGAATAAAGTATCCTTTGTATGTTGTGTGCCTCATCTTTTCCTTTATGCACTTTTCATGGTAACAGAAGCCTTTGTACTAGCATCCATGGCCTATGACTGCTTCATTGTTGTCTGCAATCCGCCCTTCTACAGTGTCTACATGTCAAGAAGTGTCTGTGTCCTCTTAGTGGCTGGGTCAGCTCCATCCTTCAAATCAGTGTAACTCTATCCAGGTCCTTTTGTGCATCTAGGATCATAGTCACTTCTACTGTGACTCAAATTCAATCAAAAAGATCTCCTGTTTTAATACTTTTATCAATAGGATGGTGTCACTTAATGTGGCTGTACTCATTATTTTGTCTACAATAATTGTTATTGTAGTATCTTGCATGTATATCCACAGTTTTAAAGATCCATTCCAGTGAAGGGAGAAAAGAAGCCTTCCCCACCTGCAGCTCCCACCTGGGGGTTGTAAGTTTGCTTTGTGTATCTCACACTTCCAAACAACCCTGAACTTCATGAAATAGCTTTGGTTTGTTATATTTTGTTGACATCTAAGCTGAATCCCTTCATCTACTCTTTATGAAATAAGGATGTAAAAGAGACTGTGAAAAAAGTCTTATGCAGGAAAGATGTTTTACCCTAAAAGGGCTTGCACTCCTTTTATTGATTCTTGTATTAGTTGACTGTTGTCTGCCTGATCCTCTCCTATGCATTTGTAATTGAAGTGTATTTTAAAAAGGAGATGATAGATATTCAACTTTACTAATACACAACATTAATAATTTCCTGTAAACTACATTCCAAATAAATTTCTTTTAAATATGAGAGTTTTGAATGCTAGTGAGGATTGGTTGCATTTTCTAGTAACAGTTTCTTACTCTGCCAATAATACTATGTTATGTGACTAGAGAAGTAAAATATTTTATACCCACAAGTAGTATTTATATGGAAAACTTTAAAGTCGATCCACACCATGATTAACTTGGAAACTGTACCTTCATATTGGCTTACACAAATGACAGTTGGATAACACCAGTGTTTTGTTTTGTTTTTGGTAGCATGTAGCAGTGTTAGAGCAGGTTATGTGATGAAGAGAAAAATGGAAAGGAAACATTCTGAGAAGGATCTATGCTGAACGAGGCAGCGGTGGCACACACCTTTAATACAGTGCTTGAGAGGCAGAGGCAGTCTCTGAGTTCGAGTCCAGCCTGGTTTAAAATGACTATGACTAATGACTATGCTACTATTATTATTACTGTTATTATTTATTTATTATTTCATGTGTTTTCCATTACCAGGATTTTAAAATTCTGTTCAGAGAGTTCCAAATGCTAATTACACACCAGTCCAAACTTCACATTGTAGATTAATACTATTAAATTAAACAATGTACAATGGCATCCAGACTGAGCTACAGTTGTGTTATCTTAGAATAGTTTAAACTCATTATGGGATTTGTTTTTTATATTATGATGATTTCAAAATTATCATCCTGGTGATTTCAGTGGAGAAAAGATAATGTTGGTAATGTGAGGTGGAGTTAATAAAGAGGGAGTAAATGGGAAAAGCTTTAAAAATGGTTAACTTCAAGAACTAAAACAATCTGATTAAGGGAATCCATTGCAAAACTATAAGCAAAGACTGATGTCCATATTTCTTTGTATAATAGGACTTGGTCTGCAGATTTACTGAAAGCATTTTCTTCTTTCTTTAAGTCAACATTTCAAAAGCATCCTTTATGCTGTTGCAGGATAATAGGTGCTGTAGTTTCCTTAGGTGATGGTCTTGTGGTTCGGTTTCTTTGCTATAAATTGTATAAATTTACATTGGATGAATTTAGCACGAAGCACTTGGAAAAGAGTGTCTTCCTTTGCTCTAGGCAGTACACACAAAGAGGGTGAGGTGGAGTCCTAGTCTGCATCCAGGGAAAACAGAAAACAGGTAAGGAACTAATTTCCTAACAGATCCAAACTGTTATATGCCAGTGTTGGAAGAACACACTTCAAGACATCTCAGCCTTTGTTCCACCACTGGAAACTTAAATTCCAGTAAACCAGACACTTCTTTCAACACCTCACCAGTTTATTGAATAATTAAACATCTTGTTCTTCTGGGCAAGCCTTGAGTCAAAAAAGTTCTTATTGCTAGGAAATAATTTTTATTCTACTCTCACTGTTTCTTTCTTTTTTGGTTAGTGGCAGCTAGTTTAAGAATGATAAAGTGTATTAAAGTACAGTATAAAGAATTCTGTTAAAAATCACTTAAAGTTAATGAAACATTTGTGTATTTACTTTTCTTTAGTATTTGGACATCCATAAAATCAGCCTCCAAAATACATAATAAAAGATGACTAGAAACATTCATCTCATACCTTCAGTGTTCGAGTATGTGAGTCAGTTGTCCAGCATCCCTTCATTCTAAGGACTGCAAACCAGACTTCCAAGAAAGGGGAAAAAGTGTGGTCTGAACCACGGTGGACTAGGACAAGGCTTGCCAGACTTGTTTTGTCAACTTGACAGGCTGGAGTCATCTGAGAAGACTTAAACAAAGGTGAAAAAAATACCTCCATTAGGTAAGCCTGAAGGCTAGTCTGTTGGACATTTTCTTGAATAGTGCTTGATGTAGCTCTCTGGGGGTGGTGCTACCCCTGGGCAGGTGAGCCTGGATAGTATTTTAAAAGCAAGCTTAAAACAAACAGAACCCAAGCAACTAGGAATTCAGACAAACAAAGAAACTAGGAACTGAAATGGCAAGAAGACTTTCAAAGATGATTAGCACAGAAACCCTCTCTTTTGGAAAACATAATTTGGAAAATGTCAATTTGGTGGGTGGGGGGGAGGGGAGCAGGCTGAGCAAGCCATTATCAACATTCTTTCATGGTCTCTGATTCAACTTCTGCTTCCAGATTTCTGCCTTGTTTCCTGATGATGGACTGTAGCCTGTAAGCCAAATAAAATCTTTTTTCCCACAAGTTGCTTTTGGTTGTGATCACTATTGCAGCAATAGAAAGCAAATCAATATAAGGTTATATTGACCCTTCCCCCACCATTATTTCACTTATTTATTATTGGCTGTCTAGCTATTGGTGATAGCATCTGGGCTTTTGACTCCTATCATATAAATGTTATTTTCCTAGTTCACCTAGTCAAATGCAATAACTTGTAGTCTATTGCACCACTATTGCTACTAATACCAGGGAGAACATTTCACTCTATTGTATCTTACTAATAGTCTTTTGGAGACACATCACAGCACATATGAGATGATTTAGGATTATTTGTTTATGATTACTAACCCAACATTCTGTCAATCTCCATTTATTTGGAATAAATATCAAATGCTAAAACGTTCAGGAGTTTTGCTCAGTATTTTTATTTTTATTCCATCAACACCAAGGTGAGAAAATAAAGAAAAAAGAAAGGAAGGAAAGAGGGATAAAGAGAGGGGGAGGGAGGGAAAGAAAGAAGGGAGGAGGGAGGGAGGAATGGAAGAGAGAGACAGAGAAAGAAAGAAAGAAAGAAAGGGAAAGGGAAAGAAAAAGAAAGAAAGAAAGAAAGGGGAAGGGAAAGAGAAAGAAAGAAAGAAAGAAAGAAAGGGGAAGGGAAAGAGAAAAGAAAGAAAGGACTTCTTTTCTCCTCAAATTTCTAATGCATATGATATTAGCTATTTAACGTTTCCTAAGTCATGTTCTTAGCAGATATCTCTCTCTTTATCTGTCTCTCTCTGTGTTTATTTCATCATGATATACAGGTACTATAACAGGGAGAGAAGGGAAAATGGGAAATGTATAACTGAATGGGGAGGTACAGAAGGAAAGAGATAATAAGAAACATAAAATACTGAGTATGCTTGATAAGACTACAGGAAAACACTATTTTTATAAGCTTGGTTAAGATACAGTGTGTGGAGGGGGAAATAGAATAGATATTTATGGGTATACTGGGGGAGGGGAGAGCAGGAATGGAAGGATAAGGTCGGGGAGGGAGGGAAGATGGAGTTGAGAGAGGAAATGTGGTGAGAGACTGCTGGAACTGGCGGGCATTTAAGGGGTGGTAAGGAAACCTAGTGAGAAAATCCACCCCCTCTGGATGGAAGTAGTGATGGTCATGATGGTGGTGGTGGTAATGATGCTGTGTGTTTGTATGTGGTGCATGTTTGTATGCAGTCAGGGGCCCACTCCTATGTGGATTCACATGGAAGCCAGAAGTGAAGGACAGGTATCCTTTTCACCACTCTGCCTTATTCATGCATGACAGAGTTTCTAACTAAACAGAATCTCACCTCTTCAGCAAGCCTTGCTGAACACTGAGTCCTAGAATCAACCTGTCTCTGCCACCATAAAGTGGGGTAAAGTGTGGCACAACCAGCCACAAGTAGTTTTATATAGGTGCCAAGGATTCAAACTTGGGAATCTTTCCCAATTCCTACTTTGTTTTTGCTTTTTTGATTTTCTTTTATCAAAATATACATTTTGAATCTTTGGTGGTAGCAGCAATTGGATTTAATTTATAGAAACTACTAACAGATATATTAATGCAACAAATATTTGTTGGTTCAGAAGATCATGAATGGGTAGTTTTGATCATGAATGGATAGTTTTGGCTGTGTGTGTATGTGAGTGTGCATGTGTTATTCTGTCATAGTTTCACTGGTGCACATGGCTGGAGGTTTGTTGAAGTCTCATTGGTGGTGAATGGTCCCAGTGGAATGGCCTGAAGGGGTCTCCGATGTTATGGTCTCTCCTATTTCTATTATCTCTTCCCAGAGTAGTTTGTTATACAGGTTCTTATGACAAAGACAGAGGAAACAGAACAAAGCAGAATGACAGAAATAAATTTCCAAGCTTTCGTACATGTCGTTTCTCCTAGCCCAGAGTTAGTGCAGGTAAAGATTCCACCTGCACTGACTTCAGCTGCGAGGTTACAGAGGAACAGGTTGTTGTGTTGTGTTGTCCTTGAAACTTTAAGTAGCTTTACAAACCCATGAAATACAAGAAGGAACTTGTCCACCTCCAAGCTCAGAATGAGAAGTTAAGCACAGCGAACATACACATTCTCTGTTCAAAGTCCATGTGGATATGAAGCAATAGCATCGCAGGTCTGTAAGGGTTGTGAAACTGTTAACACCCATAACAAGGAAGGGAAAGCTATTCAGTTTCTGGAGGGCCAGGCTAAGAATGTACTGCATTTCTATCAGTAAAATTTCCTTTTATTACCACAGGGAGTGAAGAGAATGAATTAATTTTAAGGTCTGATTGAAAACAAAATAAACCTGGCAAAAATATCAGTAATCTCTGCATTGCTATAAATCTCATTGAAGAGGAAAACGTGTGTGCGCATGTGAAAAAAAGACACTTTTAAGAGTTTGTAGCAACAGGATCCAACAGTCTCCAGTAGTGTTGGCTTTTGTCTTAGGCAGTTGTCTGCCATGGTGACATATGTTCCTTGGAAGGTTGGGAAAGGTAGGGTACAGTTTTGCTGGCTCTTATTAGTATACTTGTCAGTGACAGTCTTTTCCCATGTTACCTGCTTAGCCTGCACTACTGAAAGTACACAAGGAAAGACCACTTTGGAGAAGTATTTTATATGACATCATGGGGGACAACTCCAGGAAAGACAGCACAGGAGAGTGTCTCCCAGCTGAATCACTAAGTGAACCTGAGTGTTTATTTAGGCTAGATGTGTATGGACCAATCACAGTCATTTTCTTTGGACTAATCACTCCCTATGCTTAGCAACACTTACCTTTGTTGAAAATTGTAACTTGGACCAAAACCGCCATGTCTTTTTAAGAGGGGCAACTACATCTGTTTTTTGAAACCTTAGGAGAAGAGCTTCTTGTCTGTCCTAAATGAAAATAGTTCCATTATCATCCAGAGCTCCTGGAGATAAGAAAGATCTGGAATAAACTGTTTCAACTAATTCTGGCTGAAGATACATCTTCAGGAATCAGAAAAACCAGCTATCATGATCTTGTAGCTTTTCTAAAATATACTTCCAATGTTTCGGGGTGGATGTTACTGGCATGATATTGTTTTAGCTCAGAATAGCAAAAGGCAGTTCAAGAGCTGCCAACTAGGGAATCAAAGTGGCCCAGTCCCCAGTATCTTTGTTTATTTATAGAAGGTGGACACTGAAATAATACTTGTGCTAAAAATTAAAAAAAACCTTTTTGCTAGCAATATCTATGTTGTTTTCAGTGTGGCCTTAATATGTAAAAGAACAGTATTATTCTTATTTCTGTATGATACATATTTTACTTCTAATGAAGTCACAGATGTTTAAAATTCTGGTAGATTCTGAACATACCTCCTTTTAAGCATATTTTTATTTGCGTCTGGATTAGGACAAAAATGATGATATAGCAAGGCTCTTTTCTGCATAAAGAATTCAAAATGAGGATTTTAAAAAAGCACATTGGCTTTCAAAATAATAGTAATGAATAGCTGAGTTAAGAAAGTTAATGCAATAAATGAGAGGTTCAGAAGGAGATAGATATTTTGATAAAAATCTAACAAAAATATTAATGTAAAAGAATATTGAAAATCAGGTATATTTTAAAAATTGGTTATAAAATACTGGATGCTTGGGTTAAATTTGCAATACACTTATGTGGTGAAAAGTTCCTAGGCTCAACAAGGTCCCTGGGTGGAGTACCATCTTACCAGTATAAGTTGCATACTAGCCTCACTATTACAGGACAAAGATGCATGAAAAAATAAGACCTGCTGGAAGTTGTCTGCCTCCAACTTCATAGGCCTGACTACCTTTGGCTATTTAGGCCTGATCACCTTCAGCTATATTGGCAAAAACGGGAAAAAAATATCTTCCGTATGTAAAGATGATTACTCTTCATGACTCACATGGCAGAGGGATGAATTTTCTTGCTCAAGGATAATCTCAGAGTCTGCACCCATATTTTAAATGTCTCAAATAACAGAGAGGCAAATAGCAATTACTCTGCCTTTAATGTCTTCTGAACTGAGATTTGAGAATTCTGTGAACATGGAAACCTTGAACCTAAGTCTGTCTGATACTGGACCGGTGTGCTAGCTCAATGGCCATGCCCTTTACCCTGGCATGCAATTCTTCCTCTTTTTAAATTTTTTCCTTTTTTCAAGCACAGATTTCTTTTCTATACAATATATATTGATTACAGCTCCCCTCACTCTACTCCTGACAGTTCCTCTCCACCTCTCCTCCTCCACAGATTCACTCCCTTTCTGTCTTTCATTAACAAAAGGGTCTAGAGAGATGGCTCAGCCATTAAGAGTACTTACTGCTCTTGCAGAGGAACAAAGTTCGGCTCCCACCACCCATAAGGCAGTTCACAATCACCTGTAGCTTCAGTTCCAGGGGATCTGGTGTCCTAGCCTCCGTGGGCAACAGGAGCACATGTGGTGCACAGCTATGTGGAGAGAAGATACACACATGTATATATAAAATAAAATAAAATGTTAAAAATAGAGTCAATCCAGTTGGATCAGCCAATCAACTTGCCAAGGAACCACCCTTCAGGATGCTGGTTCATTGGAAGCTAAATTAAGAGGTAGGAGGAGTAATTGGCCTTTTAATGAGATAATGGACTTTGCCTTCCCAGAATTTCCACCCTCTAGTAGAGTCCTTTACAGAATGCAGCTATGCAGCTTCCTAAGTCTGCCTGGTTTTCCAATCACTCAGAAAATCATACCTGTCCCGCTTCCATCCTCATCTCTTTTTGAAGCACCCTTTTCCTAGCACTTTGGACTTCACTCTTTCTTCAAACCCTCTTCCCCACCATGAGGCTGCTTGTCTGATATGTGGCTGATCTCTAATGCTGACTTAACTCAAGCCACATTTTCCCTCTCTGCTGAGAGATTCTTCTCCTTTAGGCAACTTCCACAATCCACAGCTTAGTTGTCCTGTTTTTCCCCCTTTAAAGACCAATAAAATTGCCCTTGAGCTTAAAAAAATCCAATATGTAAATGTGCTTCATTTTCATTACCTGATTCATTTCCATTCATCACCTGATGAAGCTTTAGATTGTTTCCAATTTCTCGCTATTATTAATAGAGTGGCAATAACAAGGATGAGTAAGTATCAGTGTAGTGAGAGCTAGAGTCCTTTAGGTATATAGCTGATCTTGAGGCAAATTGATTCTCAGTTTTATGAGCACTGTCGCACTGATTTCCAAAGTGGCTGCACCAATTTTCCCTCTCACTGTCAATGAATAGTGTCCCCAGTCCCCGACATACTTATCAACATGTGCTGTCATTTGTTTTATTGATCTTGTCCTTTAGCAGTGCAAACAAGACCTTCACAGATTCAAGCCAAACAAAAGCTCAGCACTGAGAAGAGGTTGTAGACACAAAGTCACACCCCTAACTATTTGAAGATATTTGCAATTGATGGAGTTGTCACTGGGTGTTTCAACCATACTCCTGTGCAGACCTAGGAATAGTTGGCCAACACAAAACAAACCCAATGGTTATTTAGTGTGTGTGTGTGTGTGTGTGTGTGTGTGTGTATGCGTGTGTGTGTGTGTCTGATTTTAGTTTCATTTGTTTTATTTTGACTTTTGTCTTTTTTGTTTGTTTGAATTCTCATTTTTTCTTTCTTCCTTCGTTCCTTCTATTCTTTCTCTTTTTTGAGAGAGAAAACATAAACATATGTGGGTAAAGAGTTTGAAAGGAGTTATAGAATATGAGAAACATCATCAAAATATATTGCATAAAATTTTAAATAAAAAAGAATATTTTATGAAATCTACTCATAGAATGATGCTAAGCAAACCCAATAGGACAACTGTTTAGTTTTCAATTACTTCTGTTACTTTAGATAACCTTGGCTACTATAGAAGTGTAGGGGGTTATAATTCCTCACCTGCTGATGGCTTCTTGGTAAGGAAGGGTTAGTTTTATTTATTAATGTGAGTCCTAGAAGGCAAAAGTCACTCCATAACCTTACATCTTATGATTATGTGGAAAACAAAAATTGAAATTTGTGGGTTACTGATGGAGGAGGATCATCTGTCTATGTGTTACTTTCATTGGTTAATAAAG
>LOJH01054192.1:0-12069 GCA_001685095.1 Ellobius talpinus
TGGCTATAGGATAAGGCCAGTTCAGGCACCCTCTCTGCTGCCCAAGGAACAAGCATCTTCTAAGACAGAGACATGCATTCAGCAACTCATAGTAGCTCTCTGTCTACTGACACTGGACCCACATGAATCAGGCCTTGATAGCAGTCTACTGTGGAGGGGAAATGCACTCATGGTGAACTTACTGCAGATGTGTGGGCAGCCTACAGATTCTGTGTGAAGGGGAGGCACGGTATCAAGTGTGTAAACATCTTGGATCTCACCAGACACTTATAATTAATTGCAATTCTATGGGCACAGAGATGGTCCTAATTAAACTATGTGGGCAACAAACAAAACAAAACTAGTAGTATGGGAAAATGATTTGTATAGAAGAAGGGAGGGAGTGGCAAGGAGAGATAAAATAAACAGCGTAAGGGAGAATAACTGGAATATTTTGTGTATATGCATAAAATTGTCAAAGAAAAATTATAAATAAAAGCAATGACCTAAAAATATACTAATGCCAGGAACCAAAGTTATTTTTTATAGAAAATAGGATTGTATACTGAGTTATAACACAAACTAATAAAAAGTATTTGGTTAAAAAATAAAATTTAAATAATTCAATGTATAAAACAACATTAAATATTGTGTTCCTTATCCATTGTTCCCCCACTTTTCAGTTTCTGATAATCTAAACAGAGAGGGAGAGAACACATAAAAGATAACTTTGAGATATGAGTCATACAAAATATAAACGTTAAGATATCTATTTAATATGATGAAATTCAAAATAATCTAAAAAGTTTAAAAATAGTTTGTATTGTAGAATAGGATACTTATTTAACTATGTACTTGTTTTGTTGCAGAATAATTAATTGTTCAATTATGCCAAGATGTGTTTAATTATATAAAGCTGCACTGCATTTGTTTAAGTTGCAGAATATTTAACTATGTAAAGGTGTATTTCAATTGTTTAACTATGTAAAGATGTGTCTGTGTTTTACATAGCCTGCCTAAGGCACCACCTTGGTATAATAAAAAGGCTAATGGCCAATAATGAGGTCAGAGTTTTAGGTGGGACTTCCAGGCAGGGAGAGAAAGTAGGAGGGAGAATTTAGGCTCAGGGGAAGAAGAAGAGAGAAAGAAAAGGAGATGCCAAGGAGACACCAGAGAACAATCAGCCAGACACAGAGGAAGCAGGAGAGTAGGTCAAATAGAATGAAAGAAAGGTAAAAAGTCCCAAGGCAAATCATCGATGAATAGAAACAGATTAAATTAAGTTAAAAGAGCTTATGGAACAAGTCTGAGCTAAAGTTGAGCACTCATAATTAATAGTAAGTCTCAGTGTCAATTTGGAAGTTGGTTGGAAGCCCAAAGAAAATTCCAAATACAGCTTTGACTTATCAAATAATAGGAAAGTTTTGTCTTACTACTATTTGATAAGAAATATTTAGGAGGGCTGGAGAGATGGCTCAGCAGTTAAGAGCATTGACTGATCTTCCAGAGGACCCAGGTTCAATTCCCAACACCCACATGGCAGCTCACAACTGTCTGAAAATCCAGTTCTGGGGGATCTGACACCTTCACATCAATGCACATAAAATAAAGTTTAATAAAAACCATAAAAATATTTAAAAAAGAAATATTTAGGAATATCAGAGAAAGTAGTGAATTATTCAAACTAATATATGAGGAATGATATTATAGAAATAACTGTATATGCTGTAGAAGGCCTTGCTGAAGACCAAGTACTAAGTATTTGACTTGCAATATACAATGACCTTCAGTATGTCATTACCCATAAATTAAAAACAGGTAGGACAATGCATATTGTCATCCATTTGTTTAACAATGCAAACAGCGTGGTGTATGTGTACATAGATGTGATTTAGATATTAATATGAAAGGACTGAACCATAGCTTATTAAAGAAAATAAGAATGGCTTCCTGGACATTAATAATTTCAGTACAAGATAGTGATCCAATAAGCTATCAATTAAAATAAAGAATAATAACATGTTTTAAATTGTGCTTTATGGTTTATTTATAGTATCAAATTATATTTAGAAACCATGTACTGTAAGTTCATTCTATTAGTTGTGAAAACCTTCATCCTTTAACATTCCTTCTAACACAACCTGTAATATGTTTTTTTAAATAACTGACACTGATTACAGCTGTCAATTTTCATACAAATGGGAGTGGCCAATGCACACTTCACACATAATGCCACTCTAGTTCACTAGCTGTATGTTCTTTATTTTCAGAAAATCTGTAAAGGTGGAGAATTTAATCACATGTAAATTATTAAATATAAATTTCTTTGAGCAAAAGCTGTTTCTTATTCCAGATATATTTATCTACTTTAAAGGTCCCCTAATGTGGGAAAATAAAGGGTAATTAAGTGATCCTTAGTACTTGAAAATAAAATGAGGAGCCAATTGAACATGAAAACACATTCCCCTGTGAATAATTACAGTGTCTGGATGTATAATAAGTAAATGTTTTGTCTTTGTACTGTAAATTACCTCTTTTGTTAGTCCAATGATCCCACAGTGGCCAGATTAGAAACTCAAAGACAGTGCTTTAGCAAAGTGAGTTTTCTGATGAATTATTTGTATCATTGCTCAAGATACATTTTTGTATTTTAGTTTTATTTCTTGTTTTGTGACTTATCTTCTTTTTCTCCATATAATTATGGTTTAAACTTGTATTTACCCAACTTCCAAGACTTGCCTGTCTTTTTCTGTATAGTGTAACATTTGGAGCTCGGGTCCCGTGAGAGAATTGCTTCATAACTATGTGATTCTTATTTTATTGAATTGAACTTTTAAATTATTTTCCCTTTTTTTAAAAAAAGATTATTGAAAAGCCATCTGTTTCATCTGATGTAAAAATCTTGGAATGGAGACTTTACCCAATTGACAATAAGCAAAAGCTACCACCTGTGGCATGTGCATTGAGAGCCTGTGCATAGCAGAGAATTTCATCACTGTTGCTTTCTTTAACGTAACACATAGACTGTGAAACTCGTGCTTGTCAGGGCACTACAGGCATCATTTTAGGATTTAGCACTTGGGAAGGAGAACATCTCTCTGAAATAGGACTTTCCTTCTTCTGGGTTGACTGTTCAGGAAACTTGAGCTGAATGAATGACAGCACATCATTCACTGTTTGGATCTCAGCTTTATCATGCCATTCTGAGACTAATTTCTCTTATTGCAACAATATTAGTCACTTCTTCAAGTCCTTGATATACTCTCTTACATGAAAAACAATGAATGACTGAGAATAATTGCCTAGGTCAAGGGGAATTTCTTTTTTTCTCTATTTTTTTCATTTTGCATATGAACTCCAGTTCCCTTCTCTCCCCTCTGCCACCTCTGCCACTCCACCACCATTCACTCCTTAAAGGTGGCAAAGTCTGACTTACCAAGTTGAGGCAGGACCAGCCCCCCCCACCCCCAAACCAAGGTTGAGCAAGGTATCCCACCACAGTGAATGGGCTCCAAATAGCCAGTTCATACACCTGGGATAAGTCCTGGTCCCACTGCCAGGGGCCTCACGAACAGATCAAGCCACTATACTGTCACCCACATTCAGAGGGCCTAGTTCAGTCCCATGCCGGCTCCCCAGCTGTTAGTCCATGAGCTCCCACTAGCTCAGGTCAGCTGTCTCTGTGGTCTTCTCCATCATGATCTTGACCACCTCCCCACACCTTAAATGATCCCTCCTCCCTCTCTTCAACTGAACTCCAGAAACTCAGCCTAGTGCTTGACTGTGGCTCACTGCACATTATTTCTATCAGTTACTAGGTATAGATTCTATGATGACAGTTATGGTAGCTGCTAATCTTATTACAGAGGAAGGCCAGTTCAGGCACCATCTCCACTATTGCTAGGAGTCTTAACTGAGGTCATCCTTGTGGATTCCTGGTAATTTCATTAGCACCATGTTTCTCCCTACCTTTATAATGGCTCCCTTTATCAAGATGAGTTTCTTGTTCTCCCTCTCTGTTTCTCCTGTAACTCAGCTATCTCAATCTCTCATGTCCTCATCCCTATTCCTCCCACCTACAGCCACTCAAGTTTAGGAGATCTTAACAATTTCTGCTTCCTGGGGCCCTTCATGTGTATCCCTCCTAGGGTCCTCTTTTTTACCTAACTTCTCTGGGGTTATGGATTGTACCTAGATTACCTTTTGCTTTTTATCTAACATCCACTTATGAGTGAGTACATACCATGTTTGCCTTTCTGGGTCTGGGTTACCTCACTCGGGATGATTTTTTTCTAGTTCCATCCATTTGCCTACAAATTTTATAATGTCATTGTTTGTTTTGTTTTGTTTTGTTTTACATCTGAGTAATACTCTATTGCGTAAATGTACATGTTCTTTATTCATTCTTTGGTTGAGGGCCATGTATGTTGTTTCCATGTTCTGCCAATTATGAGCAATGCTGCAATGAACATAGACAAGCAAGTGTCCTTATGGTATAATTGAGCATCTTTTGGGCATATACCCAAGAGTGGTATTGCTGGTTTTGAGGTAGCTTAATTTCCATTTTTCTGATGAGCTGTCATACTAATTTCCTGAGTGGCTGCAAAACTTTTCACTCCTACCAGCAATGGAGCAGTGTTCCGAGAAAGAAGGTGGAGCTGGAGAGACACCAGCAGCTCCTGGAGGAATAAGATGCCAGAACATTACCAGTAAGTCACAGGGCATGTAGTGATATATAGATTATTAGAAATGGGTTAATTTATAGTAGAGCTAGCCAGTAAGAAGCCTGATCCAACAGCAAACCAATTATAATTAATATTAAGCCTCTGAATGATTGCTTCATAAGTGGCTGTCAGGACCAGTAGGTGGGAAAGAAACCAGTCCAGCAGGGCTGGACGGGGACAGAGAAAAGGCTGCCAGCTACAGGAGGTTTCCCAAGCTTGGCACTGAGGATTTGTTAGGTAGACTATTGTTCTTGGGGGTATAATACCACCCAAAGTCGCACTCCTTCATACATACATACATACATACATACATACATACATACATACATACATACATNNNCATACATACATACATACATACATACATACATACATACATACATGCATACATATATTTATATGTATTAGATTACATACTTAGTAAACATAAAATAATTTGTTTGCTTATAGCCTTTTCAAGCATCCTTAATGCTATTTTTCCTCCTTCTTTACCATCCCTCTGTATTACTCTGCCTCCTCACTAACGTGTTAAAGTCTATGAATTGTATAGAATGTTAGTCAAACTGAATTTTTTTCCTGATACTTATTTCATGGTTAGACTTAAGTCATTAATGAAAACCATGAAAATTAATTTCCTTCCTATTGTTAAAATACGGTTTTTAATTAAATTGTATATAAGAGAAAGGATTTAGCCTATACTTATTTTTAATTAATTCTGTTTGATTGGCCAAACTACAATAGCATAAGCAGAAACCACAAAATTGAGAATTGAAATTTTGTATGGCTGTTCTACATATATCACAGTGCTATGCAGAATAAGCGGTATGCCTGTCTTCTTACCATGGATGTTTTACATCTTCATGTTGAACTACATACATTTTCGAATAGTAGTGGCATATAGGCATATGACTATAATGAGAATATGAAATGAATAGAGTTCTGAGCTGGAAATAACATCTTTGGATTTGTTTATATGTATGTGATATGTGAAGCCAGAAAAGCAGACCATTACATGAAAATATCTAACAAAATTACATGGGCTTTTTCTTGTTTTTGTTCTTCAGAGACTGAAGCATACTCATTGGCTCAGTGTATATATAATCCAATTGCTTCAGGAAGAATGAATTTAAAATTAGTTTCACATTATAAACATCTTTCAAATTTAGACTGAAGAACCATTATTATATCTGGGAAAACAAAATATTATTGTGACACAATTAGTGAAATGGTAGTTGTCAAATCCTTTCCTTCCTGAGTTTGTGGTGTTTAATCACAGCAATAGAGGTCTAACTAGACAGGCACTTCTGCTCGGCATCTTCCTGGTGTCGTTTCTCATAATTATTTTTAAAAATAATATATACAATGATGTAACAAAATTTTAAAGATTCTAGAGTTTGGAAGGCTTATTTATTACTATAAGATTTGGAAATAGTACATCCTAATTAATCAGAACAAGTGAAAAATTATGTATTATATTCTCCATGTAGGGGGATTTATGATCTGTATTTTAATCACTGTCACTCGAGCCAGATGTGACATTGATAATTCACAGGTATCTATATCCAAATGTTTCTTTAATTAGTAAATTCTGGACCAATACTTTATAATTTAAATTGATTCAGTATAACAGTCTTCAATTACATGAATATCCTAAATTCAGTGTACAGTTAGACAACTGTAGCTAGAATTAATTCCTCATTAAATACTGGAATACTGGTTAAAGTGTCCTTCAAAGTATGGGACTGCATGCAACTACGGACAAGTGCTATGAAACATATAAAAATAGATTTTCTATTTCTAATTCTGTGAGGGTATTTTATTGTTGTTGGTGGATAATGCATGTTCAGCAGTGAAAGAAGGGCAATTCAAACTTTTTACAAGAATATGGAGATGTATAGAATTCAAATATGGATAATCTGGTGTTTGACGTTCATTATATTTGCAATATTTGATTAGGAAACGTAACATTTTATGGGACTGTGAAAAAATCAATGTTGATGAGTGAACTCAAAATGAAATGTGGAGTTAAATGCTGAGTAATAACAGTCAAACTCACATCATGTAGATATTTGTGTCAACTTATATTTTATTTAAAAGAGAGTAATAAAAATATACTTATATACAAGTTGGAAAGTGGTGGTGTATGCCTTTAATCCTAGCACTCAGGAGGCAGAGGGAGGCAGATCTCTGTGAATTCAGGGCCAGCCTGGTCTACAAGAGCTATTTCCAGGACAGGCACCAAAGCTACAGTCTTGAAAAACAAAACAAAACAAAGCAAAAAACCTTATACACACATACAAATATACATACATAAATGCATAACATACACACACGTATATGTGTGTATCTCAGAGAGAGAGAAAGAGAGAGAGAGATTGAAGGAGAGACACACACATATAAAGAAACATCCATAACTTAAGAGTAATTTTTTTATGCTAAGAGTTATTCAGTTTCCCAGAACATGGAGTGGGTTCAGGTTTGATTTTTCATACTTAAGTGTTTGTGCTAATTTTATTTTGCTGTTCTCACGGAATTTTAAGGCTCGTGAATTTATATAAATAAAAGAAAGTATTCTATAAAAATATGGAATTTAAAATCAAAAATTAGTATATTAATAAATAAATAAATATGTGTGAATTCTACAGCCTCTATGGATAATATTTTTCTGTTTGTTATCTTTTCTAATAAAGTTTATTAGGTTCTTGCTTAATGTCTCTATCATTACTTTGGTGGCTTAAATGAGAATGGCCCCCAGAGACTCATATATATATATACATATATATACATACATACATACATACATGCATACATACATACATACATACATACATATATATATATGTATATATATATACTTGGTATTCATATATATTGGTACTGGTAGAATTATTTGAGAAGGTTTAGGCAGTGAGACCTTACAGGAGGAGGTATGTCTCTCTCAGCAAGAATTGCAATGTCAGATGCTTGTCTTTTAGGTCGTTTCATATTCTGTCTGTAGATATTTAGAATAAACCACTATAAGGTCACATTCAAATTGTAGCATTAAACATTCAATTATGTATTTTTCTATTTTTTTAAGATTATAGTTTTATTACAATTCTCTATTCCATTTCTTCACTACAAACCCTCTCATATAGCCTTTCTCATCTCCTTCAAATTCATGCTCTACTTTTAAAATCTAGCTGTACATATATATGTTTACAAACACATGTATGTATGTATGTATGTATCATATTTAATAAGTTGTTCTTATTTAAAGATTATGTAGACAAACATGAAGTGATTCTATCAAATAGATCATAAAGTTCCAGGAAAAGCTTTTCCCTTTTTTATGGCAACTGAATATTTTATACAGAGGACTTTCTGAATGATGCTATGCAGAGTGGTAAGGCAGTCCAGCCATGTTCTTTGTTTTGCATCTGAAAGAAAGCCCCTCCTTTAAAAAACATCAAAAACTCTAACATCATCAACTTTATATGCAGACTCCTGAACATATATCCATTCTGCATACTGAATCCTCAGTTTATAAGATGGATCCATGTAAAAGGCTGGAAAATTAGTCACACTTAATCTGTATTATGATAGTATATTGACTATTCCTGATGTCAGTTTGAATACACATGAAATTAACTGTTTTTAAGATGAGCAATATTAGCATGATCCAAAAGTCAAGTGTTGTGATCTATTTTTAAAAATAAAGCATCTAGAAATTGAGGGAAAATATCAGATTTCCTCTCATTAGAAAAGTTTCCAGCTGGGCAATGGTGTCACATGCCTTTAATCCCAGCACTTGGGAGGCAAAGGCAGGCAGATCTCTGTGATTTCAAGGCCAGCCTGGTCTACAAGAACTAGTTCCAGGACAGGCTCCAGAGCTACAGAGAATCTATGTCTCAAAAAACAAAACAAAACAAAACAAAACAAAAACAAAAAAAGTTCCCAATATTATGCTAGTACTTATAGAGTTTATCACTTCATTTATCATTCAAAATGCCATATTTTTCTAATGATAGAAAATGATATTTTAACAATCAAATAGTCGAAATTCTAAAGAGTCAAGCAGTAACCTCTGACCACGTGAGAAATTAATATTTATCCAGTATTACATAAGTATTATTCCAATATGAGATTTATAAAAAATGTGATGAAGATTTTTACACAGTGTAAAGAAATAAAACATTATGAGTTTCAGACCAGTCTAACTCATTTTCTAAAAGGTCATCTTGATGTAACTAACAGCTGCTCATTGAAAAATATTCTATGCAGTCCCATGTTAGAGCATAGTTGATCACACAATAATTTTGCTTATGTGTTGTTCCTTTCAGCACTTAGTTATTGCCAGAATTGCTGTTTCTTTCAGTTGCCATGTTACCCCTGGGGCTGCCATCAGAATATCACTTCCTGCCTAGAGATTGCATTTTGTAAAATTTATGATCAGTGTTGTCTCTGTGTTGCATCTGGCATTTCATTTTGAATAGGTGGGCAGCATTGCCACCTACATGAATCATAAGTTATCTGATTTTTAAGTATATGGAAAAGAAAGCAATAAGGTTGAACATACTGTTGAACAAGGTTAAAAAATCAAATAATGTATGAAACTTGTTTTTATATAAAAATATACCAAACTCATGGGTATAAAATGTTACTGTGGTCAACCTGAACTAATAAATAGTAAAGTATTGATATTATAGGTGGTATAATTCTGACCTACAAGTGTTTATAAATTCATGTGTTTATTACTTATTTATGCACAGAATTTGCATTCAAGAATCAGGACATGTGTTTGGAAAAGATGCTACTGATAGCACAAAGGCAGAAACACACTACACACAACCCTGATCTGTCATTGGATTCTCTTCTGCAGTATGAATTTTAAAATTAGCTGCTAAAAATTGATTAATGTGAACTGGCCCAAAGACAATAAAGTGAATCTTCAATAGTGTTCCTTTTCTGTAGCCAAAGCTTTTCTAAATTATTCCCTCTATATAATAAAACTAATAAAAATACATAGTTTGACCAGATGTCTAATTCATTGTCTTAAAGGACAATAATTGTGAGATATTTTCTGAAGCTAAAATTAACTCATGATGTTTTCATAATTGTTTCATAGTCAGACAATATTATTTAAAATAAAGTCAAGTATGGATTATTTGCCTTATTTGTTAAAATACATTGCAAAAGTGTATATAGCTTCATATCATATAAGGAGATCAAAATAAAGACAAAATCATATTTTCATTCAGAAAGCCATGATCATTTCAGATACTTGAATAACTGGGAATGTTAATAGTTAGTAAAAGGTATAATTGGAGGAGGCAAGTTTGTATATTAAATTTATATTTAAATTTTTAGTTAAATGAATAAGTCCTATTATTTAAAATGTAATTTGTATTACAGACTACTACAAAAGTAGCACTATACCATCTGATTTTATTAAATAAATATGATAAAGTCATGGATTGTCTCTAGATCTTATAAGAGTTATTTTTCTATCATTATAACTGACTGAAAGAAGAAACATCATAACTAGAAACATCATAACTAAACAGATATGCTTTGCTCCCTAACTTTGGAGTTTCTAGTTCTTGTTCAGTTGTCCCTATGATTTTAAGCTGGGGTTAAGAAAAAATAATAAAAGCAATATTAAACACTAAGATGCCATAGAGAGGGAAAAGAGACAAGTTCCCATTGATCTATTCAAGCAGATCTTCCAATAGCAACATAAGTCTATACAGAGAGGCCTTTATATTGTGTGGTTGTTATTACTCAGAAAACACTATAATTTCCCTCATTCTAGAATCTGTAATTTACTCCAGGGTCTATAAATGAGTGGCTAAATGAAAAGCTTCCAATTCTCCAGAAGATGGAAAGATCTCCCATGCTCATGAATCAGTAGGTTTTTACAAATGGCCCTTTTACAAAAAGCAATGTATAGGTTTAATGTAATCCCCATCAAAATTACAAGACAATTCTTTAGAGACCCTGAAAGTACAATACTCAATATCCTATGGAGAAGCAAAAACCCATGATAGCTAAAATAATTCTATACATAAAGAAACTTCTGGTAGTATCACCATCCTTGATTTCAAGCTCTTCATTGCCTATGTTACTAGGAACTGCATGCAACTGGCATAAAAACAGACAGGTTGATCAATGGAATAGAGTCAAAGACCCAGACATAAACCCACACACCTATAGACACCTGACTATTGACTTAGAAAAGAGAAATGTTCAACATCCTTAGTTGTCAGGGAAATGCAAATCAAAAAGAAACTGAGATTCCATCTTAGAATGTCCAGATGGCTAACATTAAAAAAGCCCTGCAAGTGACAGCGTATTCTGGCCAAAATGTGACGCAAAGAGACCACTCCTGGATGATAATGAGGGCTGATTGAGAAGCCAATGATAATGGCACTAGGTTTTGATTCTACTACATGTATTGGCTTTTTGGGAGCCTAGTCTGTTTGGATGCATACCTTCCTAGACCTGGATGGAGGGGGGGAGGGCCTTGGACTTCCCACATGGCAGGGCACCCTGACTTCTCTTAGAACTGGAGAGGGAGGGGGAGGGGAAGAGGGAGAGGGGGAAGGAAATGGGAGGAGGGGAGGAGGTGGAAATTTTTAATAAAANATGCATACCTTCCTAGACCTGGATGGAGGGGGGGAGGGCCTTGGACTTCCCACATGGCAGGGCACCCTGACTTCTCTTAGAACTGGAGAGGGAGGGGGAGGGGAAGAGGGAGAGGGGGAAGGAAATGGGAGGAGGGGAGGAGGTGGAAATTTTTAATAAAATAAATACATAAATCAAATTTAAAAAGTAGAAAATGTAATAAAGAATAAAACTTAAAAAAAGAGACCACTCCTCCATTCCTGGCGAGAGTGCAAACTTGTATAGGCACTTTGGGAAATCAAATGGCAATTTGTAGAAAACTGGGAACAGATCTACTTCAAGACACAGCTATACCACTCTTGGGCATATACCCAAATGATGCCCCATTTGATAAATACGCTTTCTTTTTTCCGTTTTATATTTTTTGCTTCTTTATCAAAAATCAGGTGTTCAATGGTGTGTGGATTAATACCTGGGTCTTCGATTCGGTTCTATTGGTCCTCCTTTCTGTTTTTATGCAAAAAACCAGGCTGTTTTCAGTGCTGTAGTTTTGAGGTAGAGTTTAAGTCAGGGATTGTGATGTCACCAGAAGTTCTTTTATTGTACAGGATTTTTTTGGGGGGGTGCTATCCTGAGTTATTTGCTTTTCCATATGAAGTTGAGTACCATTCATTCGAGGTCTGTTAAGAATTTTTCTAGAAAACAATGAGGACCCTAAGAGAGACATACGTAGATATAATCTACATGGGAAGTAGAAAAA
>LOJH01054195.1:0-12069 GCA_001685095.1 Ellobius talpinus
TTGTGGCTATTGTGAAGGGTGATGTTTCTCTGATTTTTTTCTCAGCCCATTTATTATCTGTATAAAAAGGGCTACTAATTTTTTGAGTTAATCTTGTATCCTCCTGCATTGCTGAAGGTGTTTATGAGTAGTAGAAGGTTCTTGGTAGAATTATTGGGGTCACTTCTATAAACTATCATATCATCAGCAAATAGTGAGTTTGATTTTGTTTTTATCAATTGGTATTCCCTTAATCTCCTTTTGTTATCTTATTACTCTAGCTAGAACCTCAAGTAGTATATTGCATAGATATGGAGAGAGTGCACAACTTTGTCTTGTTCCTGATTTCAGTGGAATCACTTTGAGTTTCTCTCCATTTAGTTTGATGTTGGCTGTTGGTTTGCTGCATATTGCCTTCATTATGTTTAGTTATGTTCCTTGTAATCCTGCTCTCTCCAAGACATTTACCAAGATGGGGTATTTTTTTAAGACTTTTTCAGCATCTAATGCAATGATCATGTGTATGTGGGTTTTTTTTCTTCAGTTTGTTTCTATGGTGGATTACATTGACAGCTTTTTGTATGTTGAACCATCCCTGCATCTCTGGGATGAAGCCTACTTGGTCATAGTGGATAATTTTTCTGATGTGATCTTGGATTCGGTTTGCCAGTATTTTACTGAGTATTTTTGCATCAGTGTTCGTGAGTGGGGGTGGTCTATAATCCTCTTAGTAATGTCTTTGTGTAGTTTGGATATCAGAGTAATTGTATCCTCATAAAGAGAGTTTTGCAATGTTCCTTTTGTTTCTATTGTGTGGAACAATTTGAGGAGTATTGGAATTAGTTCATTGAAAGTCTTGAAGAATTCTGTGGTGAAACCATATGGTCCTGGGCTTTTTTTTATTTCTATTTCTTTATTGGTTATAGATCTATTTAATTTGCTCATCTGTTCTTGATTTAATTTTGGTAGGTGATATTGATTCAGAAAATTGTCCATTTACTTTAAGGTTTCCAATTTTCATTTCTGATTTTGTTAATTTGGATATTCTTTTTCTGCCTTTTGGTTAATTTGGATAAAGGTTTGTCTATTTTGTTGATTTCTCAAAGAAACAACTCTTTGCCCCAATGATTCTTTATATTGTTTTCTTTGTTTCTATTTTGTTGATTTCAACTCTCACTTTGACTATTTCCAGCCACCAATGGAGAAGACCCACCCTGAAATTGTATACAACCAGCCAGTAGCTGGGGATAAGGATAGAACAAAAAGAGAAAAAGGACACACCCACTTCTTCGAACTTCATGAGGATGTGGCCACTTTGTTGTTGTCATTGTACATACACATCTGTATTTGTATTGTCTAGAGAAATAGAACTGATAGAATGACATATTAAAAGTGGATTATATTGGTTTACATGACAAGATCCAGATAATGCAAAAATTGCCATCTCACACCAGTGAGTCCATGGGGCTGGATGTCTCAGCAGTCTCAATCTGGAACTATAGGTCTGCATTCCTGGAGAGCCACTGGTCTTCATTATATACATTGCTCAAAGCAGTTGTTTTTATATCAGCAAGGGCATGGAGTAGGAAGAGGATAGATTGCCAGTAATGGCAAAGGCAGGGAGGTATAACATAGTTTTTCATTTTTCTATGTCCTTTTCTATGGGCTGCTACCAGAGGGTGCCACCCACATTTAAGGTGGGTCTTCCCACTTAGAAGTAGTTGATTAATAAGAGTCCTTCATAGGAGTTCCAGTGGCTTGTGGTTTAGTTGCTGTGATATCCAGCTAATCTATCCAGGATTAGTCAACAAAACATCAGTCTTCAATTCCCTCAGTCTTTGAATGTGGTTTCACACTAGCAGCTCTCCAGGAGCTCCTAAGCTTGTAGCCTCAGGCTGAGGATGTATCATTGGTTTCTCTTTATGAGGTGTTAGATCCTGGGGCAGAGGAACTACTGCTTTCCCATTAGACAGCTATCATGAAACTGTCTAGCCTCTGATGATAAAACCCAATCATTTTTATAACTGTATTGTATTGTTTTCTACAGAATCATATTACTGTAAACAGGAAATTGAAATACTGTTGATTGATGTTGCCAATACCAGGAGTTAAAAATGGAATACCTAGCCATCTTAGCTCTTAAATTTCACCAAGCATTTAAAGTTTACAATATGGTTTCTTTTAAATGTACCAACAAAGATATTAGTTCAACGTGGCAAACATGGATAGATTCCTCACAAAGCAGTTTTTAGGAGACTTCCCTTCCAAGGTATAAAACGACCCCAGTTTTAAATATTTGTTATCTAAATAAGAGACCTTAATTTTTACTACTTCAGTAGGGCTTTTCAAAGACTTTGAGGTAAGCTGCTCTGGTTTAAATGCAAAATGTCATCCCCTCAGGTTGATGAGTTTCAACACCTATTCTCTCAACTGGTGGCATTGTTAAAGTAGACTTGCAGGAAGTGGGTCACTGGGGCTGGTTCTTGATATTTTACAGGCTAGTCCCATTTCCTATTCAGTCTTCATCTTGACTCTGGATACAGTGTGGCCAGTTACCCA
Organism: Ellobius talpinus; assembly: GCA_001685095.1. NCBI lineage: Eukaryota > Metazoa > Chordata > Mammalia > Rodentia > Cricetidae > Ellobius > Ellobius talpinus. Next base: position 2,539 of record LOJH01054195.1, read on the forward strand.
CCTCTCCTATTGAATGAACTTTGCCTGTTACAACAGAGTGTATCTCATAGCAATGTATGTCAAAACCAACCCTTCTTACATTGCTGGTCAGTTGCTGGTAACAAGGAGAAAAATAACTGAGAATATGGACCTACTGGGGATATTGAACTAGAAATGTACTAGGATACTGTAAACAGAACTTAATTGCAGAGGGCTGTGGGAATGTACAGCAGTGACAACTAGTGTTTAACAAGTCAACCCATCAGACTCATGATTCCCTGGTTGGGAGACCTACCTGGTAAGGCCAGTGGGCTGTGATAACCAGTTACTCCATCCTGTCTGTAATTTCTCTCATGAGTCACTTCATTTCTTCTCTAAAAACTTCATTTCTTCCCTAATAACAGCTTTGGGTGTATCCCCCCCCCAAAAAATGCTTGTGTTTATCTCATGAAAACATTCCATCTACTAGGCACACATATATCTGTGGATGGTCAGGAAGATGATCCTGATGAATAAATACTAGGATATTTTACATTACTCAGACTGACATAGGATTCTCAGTCATGAAGACAGTCTTTTACACAAACAGCTAATTTTAGACTTCAGAACAAATTCAAGGAAACTGGTTGTCCCTACAAATACATGAGGTCATTTTCCCAGGTGTTGTTTTATTGATTCAAGATCAGAGTTTGCACATACTCCCCAATCTTAAGGTTCAGCCAACTGTTCATTGTCTGGGAACCCTCATCAACTACGTGCAAAGCCATGGTTGCTCACTGGTTGGTCATTGTGATCCTGAGTTTCGCTGTGAGAAGAGCAGAGGCAGCAGAGGAGTGGCCAGGCAGAGTGAAGGAGCAGTGATGAAAGGGCAGCATCAGCGGGGGAGAGAGCGAGATTTTTTTCAGAGAGGATCTTTTTCAAGATGAAGAGAAAGTTACTATCAGAAAGCACTTGTGTTTCTTTTTTTACCCTCAGATGGAAGTTAACCTTTAGCCAGGTAAGAATTTTTCCCAAGCTATCACTGCATTTGTGAATTTTCTTATTTACCTTGGTGCTGACTGAAGGCTGGTCCCCCAAGTCTGCTTTATATGGTACCCAAACCAAACAGGGAAAAATAAAGGATTTTGTAAGAAATAATTAAGAGAGGTGTGTATGTAAGGAGATCGTCAAGAAAGTAATTAGTTAAATTGAAGTAAAAAAAGTCACCATCAGAAAAACATGTGCTTGTTCCTTTTTTCTTAGGTTAGCAGCAGAAACTGTGCTTGTTTATTTCCCCCTCATATAGAAAAGTGTAGCAAGCCTCAGATAAGAATTTTTCCTAAGTCCTGCTACTCTGAGGTTTTCTCTTTCTGGAGCAGACCTTGGAGCTGGCTTCCCATGGTCTACATTACTTAATGGCTCATTCTGATGAGAGTTTAGAAGACCAAAAGGTTAAAAGAAACGTAGACAGTGGAGACCCAGCTTACCAAGGTTCAGAGATAAAGGACTCCATCTTAAATTGGGCTAAAGGCCATATAGCTGGGTGGTGGTGGCACATGCCTTTAATGCCAGCACTAGGGTGGCAGAGGCAGGTGGAACTCTGTGAATTTGAGGCCAGCCTGGTCTACAAGAGCTAGTTCCAGGACAGGCTCCAACCAAAGCTACAAAGAAACACTACTGTCTCAAAAACAAGGGGGGTTGCTAAAGGCCATTTGTGTGCTATCTTGACCACTCTCTGCAAAATGCATTCTGCCAAGGTCATAAAAACTTTAATGAAAATGAATACAGAAGTACAGGAGTAATTATTTTGGTGGAAGATACAGAAATTTCAAGACAGGATAGTAGTCAATTGGTGATGTGGTTACTACTTATTGTTCTGATCTAGGTCTACAAACAGCAAGGTGTGCAGTTTGGTGAGTGTCAGCTTAACTTTATAGGCGAGGCAATGTTAAAAAGTAGCTGTTAATTATCAGTGTCATTAAGGGCACACTTGACACTACTACTGTACAACAGGAAAGCTGTGCAATTGTGATCCACAGGGGCTAGGCCCCATACTGAGCTGGCAACAGAAACTGACTACAGTATACACATAATGGAAGTTTCACAAGCATAGAAGATGAATTGAGAGGACCCATGGTCTTTAACTATGGTTCCAGAGAGCTGCTGAGGCTATGCTATGTGGCAGGGTTGATGTCCTTGCAATAAGGCCCCCCCCAAGGGCAATGTGTGAGGATATGAAATGAAGATGCTACGATACTGGAGCTGCCAGAACTATGAGATGTGCACTGAAGCTGCAGTCATGGAGTGAAACCATCTCAAGGGTATTGTGTGCTCCAGGTGTGGGCTCCCACCTTTGGAGCGCACATAATTAATTCTATTGCAAGGTTCACTAACTCAATAGTGTTAGATGGAGCTGACAACATGGCTACTGTTACACTTTAACTACTATAAATGAGGGTGTTAGCCCCGGTTCTATAGCAATCCAGGTTTCAAGGAAAAAGGTTTTGTTTTTGTTTTTTTTTCAAAGGCCCATGAAAAACAAATGATAGCAAGAGTTTGTAGGATGCTGTTACCAATACCCTTTTATTACCAGTCAGATACCAGAAAACACTCATGGATCATGATGCACCACTGGTCCCTGCCCATTGGTGTGGCACCACAATCATCCTGCTGGTCAAGCTGAGCTCACTGTAAATACTGACCATAATACATGGAAAAGGCTTTGAAAGGAGAGATTAACCCCAACCCCAGAAGCAAATGAAAGCCCTGGTAGGAAGTCTTCCCTCATTTTCTCTGATAGGCTCTTGTGCTAAGCGAAGACATGGTTAGGCTCATAATAGACATTCTTTCCAAAACATGAAATTCAACTATTTAGATGTTTTGATTTTTATTTGTGCTCTACCTTAATAAATTTTACTACAAACAAAACCAAAAAAACCCTTACATTAACCAGCCTTGCCTTTGACTATTTTACTACACCTGTTCTTAAGAAAAAATAAAATGGAAATGGCTAGCTCAAAGTGCAAATTCATATTTTATAGATGTCAATTTTCCATGTTGCTAAGTGACTACCTATGGTTTTCACTCACACTGCGTAGGTTATTCAATAGTGTTGCATCACCTGAGGAAAAGCTTACTTTACTTAAAGTAAAACCAATGACTACTGACTTCTTGTTGCACTTGTGTTCTGTCACAAAAGCTTTACTGGTAAGTTCAGATAACCTCCTGATGTGGGAGGTGATGTACACTGTATGTTTTATTGCCACTGGTTATAGCAAAGAAGCTGCTTTTGGCCAATGGCTTAACAGTAAAGCCAGGCTGGAAGGGACAAATAGAGAGTAGGTAGAGTGAGAGGAGAAGCCATGTAGCTGCTGCAGGAGACAGAGGCTGACAGAACCTTACCAGTAGACCACAACCACAGGCAATGGAGAGATTAATAGAAATGGATTAATTTAAGATATAAGAGCTAGATAGCAATATGCTTAAGTGATTGGCCAAGCAGTGTTTTAATACAGTTTCTGTGTGGTATTTCAGGTCTGGGTGGCCAGGAACAAATGAGCAGCCTCTGCCTACACTCTCCCAAGACAATGTTTGCTCTTGTAAGATATACAACAGTGCCCTTATTTTGAGTATGGAATTTTTTAATCACACTTGGTATTAAACTATTAACTGAGTTCAAGAAAATCATTTAATCTATTTACTAGATTTCCCTCACATATAAAATAGAAGTGTTATATGATTGTGTTAAGAATTAAAAGGAAAGTTTAAAGCTATTTGGTAAGTAAAACATTTAGCAATGTTAAATGAAGCTCACCAATTAAGATTTATTACCCAAAGAACTTTAGAAAGACAAAATTCTATAATCAACACCTATGCATGTTCACTTATGACACCTAAGAAAGGGCACAAGACATCTCGTGCTCTGTGAATTCACAAGTGCTTATGAGCACACTGGTAAAAGCTGAAAATCATAGTCTAATCCGAACAATTTAAATTCACTTTAACACTTGGATCAATTGAATGTTAAATAAAATTTAAACTTTTCCAAGAAACATTTTCCAACTCTAAAGCTGAATGACTCAGAGTTACAATGATTTCAGTGGAACAAGAAAAAATTCACAAACAGAATCTGACTACAAATCGTTCAGAATAAAATTAGTAGCCATCACATATCAGTAGTAAGCATACAGACGCAGAGGAAGGTACTTGTTCTTTGTAATTTAAAAGTATGTTAGAAAAAAATGTGGTTCATAACTATCTATTTCTGCAATAACTAACCCATGTTCTTGTAGTCAGTTATCTGTCTAAACTCTGCAACAATGGTCTTGCTGAACTAAACTTCCTGTGAAGCAAAAACAGCAAAAAAGCTTGCAAAAGAATATTGCTTCCAAGCCTACCAGCTGCTCCTTTGACTTTTGTGGACAATGTCTCTTGAAACTGGAAAAGTGCCAACCCTTGCAATCTAGGCAGCTCTTCACATGCTAGTGCTTCCAATAGCAACTGAAGAATGAAGATAGTAGAGTGGTGCGAAGGCAGGGCTATCCTGCTGGAGGAGCACACATTCACCATCTAGAAGTGCTTTCATAGTTTCCATGAAAGAGATGACTTCCTACTGAAGAAGTTCAGGTTTGAGTTCCAAGAACACAGATGCGACAGGCCAGTGTGCAAAGATCAGCAGAACGACGTAAAGCATTCCACAGAAAGAAGTTACAGGAGGACTTGAGCAGAGACAGACTTGGAACAGACTAAAGGCTCATGAGAAAAGCAGTCTCTTCACTTGTATCAAAACTTGTAGTATTTATTTAGGTCTTTATAATATACTCTTCGGTAAATAATAACAACTAAAATATACTTATATATCATCAGAAAAATGATACACCCTTAATAACTATCAGATTGTCACAGCTCACAGACACCTGAACAGTAATGAACACCTTACCAAGATGGGTACTCTTTATAGCTAAACTTTTCTTCAAAATTTCTAAAAGCCATTTAGAAAGCACAAGCCTCCTCACTGTCATATACCCTCCCCACTAGTTAAGGCTCCTATTACTGTCATATACCCTCCCCACTAGTTAAGGCTCATATTACTGACTTATATTGTAGCAGACAAAAAGGAGGCAGGGATGACAGAGGGGAAAAAACAGTGAAGGTAAATAATTCATTAGAAGGAAAATTACAGTAATAAGAGAACTGAAAAATAGAAAGTCTAATTTGGAATCCTGGAAAGATCAGTTAATTCTATAAAATAAAGAATATATATAAGCACTGTTAATAAGCAGTCCTTAATGTTTTAGATTATATTTCAGTGTTAATGCCCCTTCAAATTATTTTAAGTACTAATAGATTGAAACAAATTATGTAATTCTTTATATGTTCAGAAAAATCAATTCTAACATAAACAAAGGTTTGTGACTTTGAAAGGAAAATCATGAACTAGGCATAGTGGTACTCGTAGCACCAGGAGACTGAGGCAGGAGAATCACTGTGTTTGCAGTCATCTGCATAACAAGAGTTCAAGGCCAGTTAGGACCACATAGCAAGACCCCAACTCAAATACACATGAATACCAAGAAAAAGAACAACTTGGATTATTCTATTTAACCTATATGATAAAGAACTGGATAAGACAATATGTTTCTGTCAATTCTAATGTTAATGATGTTTTATGACTTTGCAAAATCTATTTTTTTGCTAAACTACTTAACACTAGTCTGTTTTTCCTAAGAGCGACATGTTTTCAAATTAAATCACATATTCAGAAATATTAAAAATTAAAACCTCTGGCTAGCAACTGAAAATAATTTTTTCAAAAAAATTAAATAGACGTTACCTACTTTTCAGCAAGGTCACTGAGAAAATGGAAAAATTAATTAAAAATTGTACTGTATAAATAAACCTTAAGTAACTGAAAACACTACATAGCAGAGTTACTGTTTAGTCATTTTAATCTGTTAGAAGCTTTACAGCTGTCTATTATTGATGCTCAGGTGCTATCATGTAATAAAGACACATACTTCCCTCTGTAGACACATAGTTGATAACTCTTCAAAAACTTATACATAATTCACATACATCTCCAAGAAAGTTTGATTTATAATGGTAAACACTGATTTATTAAATAAAGTAGAAGCCCATGCCTTTTAGTCAGCATTAAATTTCTCACAGAGAAATCAAGAAAAAAGTCCTATCATAGATAGTTATTAATAGTTGTGAAACCGTCTAACTCCAATTTCATCAAAGCAGTGAAATGGAAGCTGAATGCAAAGCAGGCAACACCTGTGCTTTGGCCTTTCTTCGAATCAGTGCTTCCTGTCTTTTTTGTTGGATTTCTTCAGGAGAATACTTTCTATTCCTCTCCTCTTCACCTAAAAAGTAAACAAAGCATAGGGATTAATCTTATAACCTGTAAGTTATCCTGAATATGATTTAACTTTTGCTTTTCTATTGCACTGGTTAGATCGTTAAAAAACAGAACCATTATACATTCAAGCACATGTACACACATAATAAATACAATGTGCAACGTCAAGATGATGCTAAGCCTCTACCCAATATCCACATTCAAGTATAAAAACTGATTTTTGAAAACTCAACAAATAATTCATGAGAACAATGACATCTAACCCATGACTATATAAATGTCTTTTACTACCAACTTTTAAATTACATAAACATTGATACCGAGTAAAAACATTATGAATTGAACCATCTATCAATCCTTCAAATATAGCTGAGAGTGGTGAGTCACGTTTGCAATGCCAACACTCTGGAGATGGAAGGAGATCCAGTGAACACTGCCTGCAGTATGTACTGCAAGGTCATTTTCTGCTACCTAAGACAGTCTTGGAGAAAAAGGGGAAGGGAAGGCAAGGAAAAGGAAGGAGACTCCAAAGACCTATGAAGAAAAGCTGGATACCAACAGTTACTTTTTTCCTTAAAAGAGTCACAAAGTTTACATTTCTTCTACCAGAAAAAGATTTGAGTGACACAATGAAACTTCTCATGTCCAATTGTGTGGGAGGCATGGAGGTCGATGTGCTGCTCACTGATAAGCATTGGGAGAACCAGGAATGTTAAACACCCAGTTTCTTCAAAGAAAGGGATGCACAACTTATCAGCCCAGTAGGCTGGGATTTGACATGGTGACAGCCTGGAGTTTTGTACGGTGTTTGACTTGAGACCACACTGAATCCTCCCCCAGACTCTTAGCATGAGGTTGTCAATCTATAGAATATATCTTTATGGAAAGTGTCGTATGTAATCTCTACATAGAACCCCTATGTATTGACAATGTCACATGCACTTTACAAAGAGTTCTTCGTAGTCACAACTTAATCATTACTTTGCACATGTGACTAGGTTAATGACTGCAAAGACCCCTAAAACACAAGCTATTTATAACTGTTTAAAATTTATTTTCATTGGAGAATGTATCAGAAAATTTAAGTCTCTATGTGTGTGTATGTAAGTTAAAACTTTAGATTAGAAACTACTCTCATTTAAATGACATGTAATACCTAGGATTATAACCCTAATATACATTTATGTAAATTTACTGATTAAATCCTAACTTTTTAGCAGAATCTGTATTATTATTAGAGGAGAAATATTTAGGTAGTGAAATCAGAACCATTTTACACAAATTTCTCTTCTTCATGAAAGGAGCCTCAAGATATATCTACTTTCTTGGTATAATCAGAAATTGCAAAGGACAAAGTATTTTTATTTCAAACCAACTATTACATTTACAAAAAAAAACGTGTAACTCACCACTGGAATTAAAAGTATATGCAGTAGGACTTTAATCCCTACTAGGTGGCGCACACTTTAATCCCAGCACTCGGGAGGCAAAGACAGGCGGGTCTCTGTGAGTTCAAAGCCAGCCTGGTCTACAAGAGCTAGTTCCAGGACAGGCTCCACAGCTACAGAGAAACCCTTCTCAAAAAAACAAATAAATAAATAAAGTATATGCAATAGATTCATTTTAGAAACCTCACTGAACTAGTTATATTTACTTTAGAACAAACTTACAATATTTACAACTATAATACACTGACAACAATTTTTAACATTTCAAGGCACACTGGGCTATAACATGGAAAAATACTCATTGTACCAAAATTTTCTACCTTTTTGGAAGAAATCTGGTGATAGCTGTCAAATTTTACAACATTCTCTTACATCGTATTTTTAGGAATTAACAAATACAAGTACACAAAGCTCAGAAGTTTACATAGAATTCCTACTGTACTGTTTGTAATTGTAAAAAACCTAAGCTTCCAACAATAAAAAAATCTTACCCAATGTGAACAATCATGTAATTTAACATACAGCACACAGGCATTAAAGGACTAAAGGAAACCTACAGGTACTAAAAGAAATGACAGTTACAATTTATTAAGGAAATGCAAAAATCAAGCATGTATTATCCAACTCCGTCTATTTAAATAAAACAATAGATACAGAAACACACCTTTTTATATGCATAAAAAATCATTCAAGACAAAAAGCATAAAGACTTGAAGACATAGTTGAAGAATAATTTCTAAGAAAGTGTATTCCAACAGCAATTTTAAAAAACTACTGCGACATGTAATACCTCAGAGAAATAGTTAAGAGACTAAACTAGACAGCTAGGGCTGTTACACAGAGAAACCCTGTCTTGAAAAACAAACAAATAAACAAAACAAAAGAAAAACAACAACAACAAACCAAAGCATTTGTAGTCTAAAAGAGGGAAAAGACTGAAGGCATTAAAAGTAGAGCAGTGGTTGTGCACACACCTTCAATCCCAGGACATGGGAGGCAGGGGCAGGTGGATCTCTGTGAGTTTGAGACCAGCCTGGACTACAGAGTGAGTTCCAGGACAGGCTCCAAAGTTACAAAGAAACCCAATTTGAAAAACAAACAAATAAATAAAAAATCTTAAGAACAAAACAAAAAAAGAAAAAAAAGTAAGGCATAAAAGATCCCAAATCTACGGAAGTAAATACTGAAAGCTGGCAGAAGTACAGGTCACATTTGATGAAAAACCTACCAGAACAGCAGACCTCAGAAGAAAACCTAAAATCAGGAGATAGCATGTCTGATGCATTTCACATAAAGATTACCTACCAACCAAGATTACTATGAATAATATATGCATATACAACAAGTTATCCTTTGAAGTAGGAGAAACAAAAATCTTCAATGATTCAAATAAACAAAACCAACTGATGACCACTAAATCATCACTGAAAATGACAAAGTAGTGGTTCTCAACCTTCTTAAAGCAGCAACCAATTTGTTGGGCAAAAATTATTATCTCAGGGCCTGTACCTCGAGGCCTATAAGACAGAAAAAAAGCCTGGCTCAAGTTTGAGTGAGGATGAGACAGCAAAAACTAGGTAGACACCCCTTCAGCCAGAGGGAGGGTGTGGCTGCCTTTCATTGGCTGGAGGTAACCCCATATCACAAGATGTCACTTAACATATATAAGCTGACATTCACAGTAATAAACTGAGTTCCTGCTTTGAGTGATGGAGGAGGGTCATCTGTCTATATGTTACATTCATTGGTTAATAAAGAAAC
>LOJH01054196.1:0-10579 GCA_001685095.1 Ellobius talpinus
CTCAGTGCAGGAGTAGGCACTGTTCCTGGGCCAAGGACCTTGTAGCCAATAGGGTAGGCGGTCTGAAAGGTTGACCTCAGCACAGGGACAGGACTCCTTGAGGTCGAAGACCCCCGCAGACAAAAGGGCTAACTTGGGGGGGAGGGGAGGATCATGAGGAGCCATGAAGCCCCTGCTGTGCACTCCCCTCTGGCCGGGCAGGTGCACACTCACCCCTCTAGGTGGGTAGCCTCAGTGCAGGAGCAGGAACTGTTCCTGGGCCAAGAACCTTGCAGACAATAGGGCAGGCTTGGGGGTGGGGGGAGGGACGACTGTAACCCATATAATATTACCTAAGTAAACATTGTAATCAACTTCCAAAACTTCAGAACTGACAGAGACATCTTGCTGCCTGGACAGTCACCCAAAGTTCCTCTGGACCATTGGGGCATCCATCTTCAGCCTACTGGCCCATAGTATCCAGCAGACTCTTCATGAAGCAGAAAATTTCAAAGACAGTTCAGCCTATAGTGGCAGTTTGTCAGTCACTTCTGTGTCCTACAGAGTGTCTGGCAGACTCTTTCATGAAGCAAGAACCCTGAAGAATTGTCTTACCTTTAGACAAGTCATTTCTCTGCAGGTCCTGCATGTCCAGTTCATGAAGCAGTCCAGGCAAGAGCAGTTTCTTGCCCAAATGGCTAACAAACTCCATGATGAGCCTCTTCGATACCCATCTTCCTCTTGAAGTAGTTGGTGCTCATTGTTATGAAAAGTCTTAAGTTTTTATTTGTTATGCATACAATATTCTGTCTGTGTGTATGTCTACAGGCCAGAAAAGGGCCACCAGACCTCATTACAGATGGTTGTGAGCCACCATGTGGTTGCTGGAAATTGANATGAAGCAGTCCAGGCAAGAGCAGTTTCTTGCCCAAATGGCTAACAAACTCCATGATGAGCCTCTTCGATACCCATCTTCCTCTTGAAGTAGTTGGTGCTCATTGTTATGAAAAGTCTTAAGTTTTTATTTGTTATGCATACAATATTCTGTCTGTGTGTATGTCTACAGGCCAGAAAAGGGCCACCAGACCTCATTACAGATGGTTGTGAGCCACCATGTGGTTGCTGGAAATTGAACTCAGGACCTCTGGAAGAGCAGGCAACACTCTTAATCACTGAGCCATCTCTCCAGCCCCCTAAGTGCCATATTCTTAAGGTCTCTGAAAGATCTGAAGAATACCTATCTAACTGACATATATCTCTATATATCTAGAAAAACCTAACTAATATGACTACAAGCTTGACTATTATAGATGATTATCTAGTAACCTATATTTCTTGATTATACATTACATTTTTTAAATGAACTGCAGATCACAATACCTTAATCAAGAGCAGAAATATACATATAACAAGATAGACCTTAGATTTGTATCAATAAACCAAGATCTATACCAATACAAATCTCTATAGCGATTAGTCTAAGACTGGGTGTGTTTCTAAATTCCTCCTTGTTGTAGCTTGGGTTTTAAGGCCCTATCAAAGCTTCTGTGTGGAAGGCTTGGTCCTTAGTTCCCAAAGCTCTTTAGACAGTGACTAGAACTTGGGGGAATGGTACATAGAAAAGTGGGTCATTGGGGTCTACCCTTGGGTATATTGAGACCCCAGCCTCTTTCTCTCTCTTTCTGCTTTCTGCTGCCCTAACTGGAGTGGACATCCCTACTACACGCTGTATGTTCTGCCTCACCATAGGCCCAGAAACACTGGGGTGAGGCATGGATTGAACCCTCTTTTCAGGTCAGAGGAGAGGGTGTTGAGATAAAGTCTTTCTTTGTAGCCCTGGCTGACCTGGATCTGAGGTGAGTGGTGTTCCTCTTGCCTCTGCCCCCAGAACGCTGGCAATTCAAGACTGTGCCTGGCTTGGAAACCTCTAACCCATGAGTCAAACCAAATCACTCATGTCTGTGATCTGTTTATCTTAGGTGTTTGGGCTCAAAATCATAGCTTTTTTACTTTGCATTTCCCTAGTATCAGGGAAGCTGGGAGTCTCACGTTTATTGACCACTTTGCCTGTCTTTGTTCATAAGTGCCTCGCTAATCACATTGCCTTCCCCCTACCTCTTCTCTTTTTTCCCTTCCCTCCTTTTCTCTCCCCTCTTTCCCCACTTTTTAAGATGGCAATTTTTGTTATGTTTTAAATGAACACATAATAATTGGACATGTTTACTAGGCTTCTCCTTTTTTCTCTTTTTTGTGCTGTTATGAAGCTTAAGGCGTCACACTATTAGTCAGGTGTTTTATTGACTGCACCCCCTCCTTTTTTAGATAGGGTCTCACTATGTAGCACTGGATGGTCTGGAGCTCACGAAGGTCTTGCCTCTGCCTCCCAAGTGCTGATTTAAAAGCCCGTACCACCATATTCTGACAGATTATTTTAAGATTTGTGTGTATGTGTGTGTCTGTTTGTGTGTGTGTGTTTGTGTGTATGTGTGTGTGTGTATCATAGAAATGACTTCTGAGAGTCATTTCTGTCCCAGGAATCGAATGTAAGGCTCTAGGGTTCCTTGGCAAGCACTTTTACCGGATGAATCATCTGACTGCTTCCCTCTTGTGAGTTTGAAAGATCCCTGAGGTTGACTTTAATGCATCAATTCTTTGCACAGCATGTACAAGTCAGGAGTGGATGGCTGCACTCAGCAGTTTTCAGCTTGTGTTTTCCCCTAAGCCCCTGTCAGTTTCCTGAGTCGGTTCCCTTCAACTGTCCTATGTTCTGTTTCAGTTTACAGAGTTTCGTGTTCTCCTCAAGGCCAACACAAGGATCCAAGTCCATTCTGCCTTCATCATGGGTAGTTTGCCCCATGACAGTTACTTTGTATTCTGAGTGTGTGTGTGTGTGTGTGTGTGTGTTGTTTTACTTTCAATGAGACCAGATGCTTTTTTCTGGAGGAGCCTTGCTGTACTTTTGAAAATCACTTTTTTCCCAGGGAAATAGCTAACCCACCTTCTCTCAATGCCTACACAATATCACAGATTCATCACGTTTCTTCTGTCATCTCTGCGTACCTGTCTTTTGTTGACAGTTGTCATTAACCCCCCAACTCATTGTGTCTGGAGTTCTAAACATCAACGGTAAAACTTTGGTCCAGGTTATAATGATCTAGCTGTTTTGGGAAGGCATGGTGACTCATGCTTGAAATTTCAGCAATTTGGAAGCTGAGGCAGGAGACTACCAGCTGTATAAAGCATGAAACCCTGTCTTTTACAAAATGGAATAAGTCGGGTTTTCTGAAAATTGTCTAGTGACATGAGAATGATTTTTAGCTTTTTCAAGTTGGAAAGGCCAGCTTGTGACTTGGGGTGTGCCTTGCTTCATAATCCTGGCTTTGATGTCAACAACATAATCACCATGTTGGGTTGTAACAGAAGGCTGGCTCTACCATGGCAGGGTCCTGGGATTACTTTCTGCTTGTTTTGCAAAATTAAAGTGTTAAATATAATGAAAACTACATTAAGTCTGGTGATAGTGCAGTCTATAATCCCAGTCCTCGTGAGGCAAAAGTACATCAGCTTGGCGAGTTCAAGCACAGTCTAGACTACAAGTAGACTTCAAGCCAGCTCAGGCTGTGTGGGAGACCCCACCTCAAGTATTTCCAACTACTTTAAAAAGACAAGACTGCCACAATGTCCTTTCTGACATTTGATTTAGCTGTGTGTGTGTGTGTGTGTGTGTGTGTATAGATGGACACATGTATACACATGGTCTTTATTCAGACGCGCATGGTAGAAACATAGCTGGGAGATGTAAGCATAGCAAACGTGAATTCATTAACGTGCTTCCCTGCATAGTAGAGAAATGAAGGGTCTAGACCACTTGAGGAAAAACGAAGCCTTTTAACTGAGATTCATTCAGCCGTCTTCCTGGGTTGCTGATGCTTCCTGTCAGCTGAACTGTGACAGATACAATCTGGGATGTCTAATCCTAGACAGCAGGAGCTGATGTTTGAAATAAATCAGTCTTCCTCACTTTTAGACCTTTTTGTTCTTTTCTTTTTGATTCAAAATTATTTCAAGCCTATGAAAAAAGAATTCAAGAATACTGTTAAAATTCTCTCATGTACCTGTCTCCCACATTCACCAGTTAATACCAATTTGCTGAACTGATTCTACTTCCTTGTCCTGGTCCATGTAATTCACACAGACACACAGACACACACACACACACACACACTCCTACTTAATTTGCAAGTTAGTTGCAGATCCCATACTCTTCTCCTGTAAATATTTAAGTGTCATATCCGTGAAATAAAAGGATGTTCTTTTTACATATTCAGTTGCATTAGCAAGTCCAAACACATAGGATTGCAGCATTATACATTATACTTAAATTTTTATTACTACCTCACTAATAATGTTTGGCCCCTTTCCATCTAAATTAAACAAGAACTGAACATTCCTTCTTCCTCCCCTTTGGGTTTCAAGACAGGGTTTCTCTGTAGCTTTGGAGCCTGTCCTGGAACGAGCTCTTGTAGACCAGGCTGGCCTTAAACTCACAGAGAGCCGCCTGCCTCTGCCTCCCAAGTGCTGGGATTAAAAGCGTGAGCCACCACGCAGAGAAACATTCCTTTATAAAAGGAATATTCCAGAGATATGCTCTATCCTTTACCACATTTACATTCAGTGGCTTTGTTCATGTTCACGTGAGAATGCAGTGCACTTGAGTGTGCATGCGTGTGTCAGGTGTTTCTCTAGCCATCGTCTTACCTTATTTTTGGAAGCAGAATCTCTCACTGAATATGGGGCTCACTGGTTCAGCAAGGCTGGTTCGTGGCCTCAGCCCAGCCTTTTGCTTTACCACTCTGTCTGTGTGTGTATGCTGATGTGTGCGGGAGAATGGGGACGGGTGTGCAAAAGCAAACGGTGGGCATCCTTCTTGCCCTGGCATATTGGGGGAAGGTCGCTAGCTGAACCTGCACCTCGTGTTTTGTTACCTGGCTGGCTTGCTCATTCTGAAAATTCTGTCCACCTTTGGAGTCTGGAATTACAGGTGGCCCACCACACACACACACACACACACACACACACACACACACACACACACAGAGCTATTGCTTTGTCCTGGAGGATCTGACCTCCAGTCCTGACACCTGGCAGCAAGGACTTCCCCCAGAAAGGCATGTCTTGAGGCCCAAACATGCCAGGCTTTTCCATAGATTCTAGGGATCTGACTCAGGTCCTCGTGCTCATGTGGCTTTAGCAACTACACTGTCCCCTCAGCCCACATGTTAATGTTCTTGATGACGTCAGTCAGTTCACTGTAGTTTGAGCTGTCTGGTTGTGCCTCCTGATTAAATCCAGCTTGTGATTTTTTTAAAAAACTATTTATTTATTTTTGTGTGCTTTGGTGTTTTGCCTGTATGTATGCTTATGGGTGGATTCGGAGTTACAGACCATTGTGAGCTGCCAGGTGAGTGCTGGGAATTGAACCCAGGTCCTCTGGAAAAACAACCAGCACTTTTTAACTGTTGAGCCATCTTTCCAGTTCCAGAGTATGAATTTTTGGTAAATAAAATATAATTGATGCCACACCGTTGTCAATTCTCATCAAGATGGCCGTGGCCTGTTCTTTCTATTGATGATACGGCTGATTTTGATCATGTACGGTAGTCTCTATCAGGATTTTTGTTGTTAAAGCGTCATCTTCCATTATACTTGAAACTCTAATCTTTATGGAAATACAATGGGCTTCTGCAGGAGAGCTCGTTCTGCCTCATAATGTCACTTAGCTATACTCTGTTGCTCAAATCCATTAACGCTATGAGGGTTGCAACACGGTGGCTTTGTAAGTCATGTCTTCTACGTTTTGTATAGCGTATTAGTCCATTTACTGTTGTTTTAATAAAAGACCTGAGCTGGTCTTTTCTTCCCATGCTGCCACCATGGCACCCATGAAAAAACTCGTGGCAAAATGGGGCAGAAAAAGAATGGGGCATGAAGTTCACTCTTGACAGCTGCCACCACCCTGCTGAAGGTAGGTTCATGGGTTCTGTCCACTTCCAGGAGTTTCTCTAGGAGAGAGTCCAAGTAAATGGCAAAGCTGGAGTCTGGGTAGAGGGCTTGTAACTGTGGAGAGAAGCAAGAGATGGCTGTACCTTCTGAGGTGCCCTTGCCCACACGGTATTTGAGATGTCTTACCAAAAACAATACCGAAAGAAGAATAAACCACACAGTTGGTGACGTGTAGTTCACTAGCCGCAGAGTTATGATTGCATTATTCATGAGATGAGAATTCCAACTCATTGACTTGTGATGTTTTGTGTGAATAAGATTTGAGAACAGCAACAGAAGTTCCAGAGCCAGGTATTTTATAAAGAAAGCAGCTGGGAGGTTGGGAGTGTCTGTCAGTGGCAAATGTGGCATTTGTGTGTCCACGGAGGCCACGATGGTGGAGGCCTGCTCCTCACAGAGTAATTCTGTATCACATGCTGTAGAAGCAGAAAGTGTTTGCTAGCACTCAGTTTCTACAAGGCAGCCGTCATCACAATCACCTCCAATTGACTTTTCAAAATTAAAATAATTTTAGGCACTGGGAAAAGGGGGTATTAGAAGACGGTGAGCATCTACCAATAAAAGCGTAATTCAGGATTTCACACAGCACCTCTTTAAAGATTAGGGCCACTCTACTTAGCTCTAGGTGCCATTGGGGAATGTAGGCTCTTATCTAGGACCTTATTTATAGGTCTCAAATATAGGTCTCAAAATGACCACGGAACTGAGCATAACCTTGAACTCCTGCCTGCTTCCACCTCCCAAGTGCTGAGATTCCCTGTATTTACCCTTTTGCCTCTTTTCAAAACAGTGTGTTGTGTGTGTGTTTTCTTTGTTTGTTTGTTTTGTTTTTCAAAATAGGGTTTCTTTGTGCAGTCCTGGACATCCTGGAACTATCTGAACACCAGGCTGGCCTTGAACTCTGAGATCTGCCTGCCTCTGACTGCAAGCACCACCAAGGCAAGCCTCAAAACACTGTTTTAAATGATTACAAGAAAGTGACAAAATAAAATGAGACAGACAAAATCAGCCTGAGCAAAAAAATTATTATGCAGGGAGGAAGTCCCACTGGCTATGTAAGACACAAATCAAAGAACTGCATATATTTATAATTAATCATTCCCAGGCTATACCTTCTTGACTTCAAACCTAGTCTCTCTTCTCCAGTGAACCCTTAAAGTCCAACCGCGGGGTTAGGAGCAAGTCTGAGCGAGTTGTGGCTATACTTGCTGACTTCAAATGGAAAGTCCTGAGCTCATTCCCAGTTCCAACCAACCCTTGACCACAAAAAGAGAATATATTCTTACAAAATTATTTACTCAATTTACAAGTGATAGACATTTGATGGTGGCTCACACCTTTAATCCCAACACTCCGGAGGCAGAGGCAGGGAAATCTCTGAGCTTGCGGCCAGCCTGGTCTACAAAGAGTAAGTTCCAGAATAGCCAGGGCTATGTAGTAGAGAGAAACCTTGTTTTGAGAAACAAAAACAAAACAAGCAAACGAAATGGATGGAGTCTAGCTGAGTAGCCAGAGGTGGTCGGGACTCACTCTTCCAGATGCCTTGTGCTCATGACTCTCTGGCTTCAGTCTCTCAAGTAGTGGAGCTGTAGATATGCGCTGTTTGCCTGGTTTCAAAATCCACTACTTTGTGCTTTTTTTCACCTCGGTGGGCACATGTTAATAAAACCTGGTTTTCATTTCCTTCTCCTCTAAACCTCTTTTACTTCTTCAGTCATGAATTCCCCCCTTCCTTCTTTCCTTTTCCTAAAAAATATTTTTATTATTATTCATACTATGTGCACCTGTGTGTGTATGCATGCATGTGTGTGTGTGTGCGCGCACACTCGCAGGCACACACATCTGCGGAAATCAGAGGCATTTAATTCCCTGGAGGGGAGGCGGTGTTACAGGTGGTGGTGTGCCACCTGATACGGGTGCTGGGAACCCAACTCCAGTCTTCTGCAAGAGCGGTATATACTCTTTTAAGTCACCTCTCCACCTTAACGTTCTTTGTTGAGACAAGAATCTCACTGTGTAGCCCAGGCCAACCTTGAACTCCAAATCTCCTGCCTCAACCTACCAAATGATGTGATGAATGGCAAGCCCACCAAACCCTGATTTTATATATACATATATATGTGCAAATGTATAAATATATCATATATATGCTATATATAATACATATGTGTTACTGTACTATTGTTGGATACTTGTTATTTCCAATGCTGTACCTAAATGTATGCTTAAAGTATATATTTCCTAGATGGAGCATTATCTATCTTCATTTTAGATGGGGTCTTGCTAGGTCACTCTGGATGAGCTCAGGTTGCTCTTGAATTTGTACCTATTCTCCTGGCTCTGCCTCTGGGGGCTGGGATCACAGTAGTGTGCCACCAGGCCTCACTTATCTTCTTAAGGTCATTCATAGGTTTTGACTTCTTCCTACTTGTTGACCAACTGTCCTCCCCCAACGCTGTCCATGCATCTATGACCGCAGCGGCACATGGAATTGTGGCACTAGTCCAAATCCCTGAATCAATGTCCACAGGGATGGTCCCGGTGAACCATGCAGGGACCCAGAGTAGTCCTGCCTGCACCTCACAGCCTGGTGCCCTGACTGATTTTTGTCATAGCATGGCTAGCAATTGGCTCATTGTGATGCTGATGAGGTAGCAACCCTGATGTTCTAAAAGATTGTTGGCTGGAAGTGCTCCAGGCCAGGAACTGTCTCTCCACCTTCTCTCTCATATTTTGAGTCAGAATTCAAATACCATCCAGTTGAAGCTGCCATAGGCCTGGCCTATAACTCTGTCTAGGGCATTCCCGTTTGTCATTTTTGTCTGCTTAGCATACCAACAAGGTGGAAAATCAATCTCAGCCCCTCCAAAAGGTAAACCTCTATTTTTTCCCCCAAAAGTACTACTAATGTTTTAAAACTAGAGTGGATAAATTGCACTCTGTCAGTGCACACTGAGAGCCTTGAGAAATATCACAGAGAATGCATTGAAATCCAAAACTTAAAAAATATGTATTTCTTATAAACAAGGGACAGGAGACAGTGCACAATCAAGATATTAAATTGTTTTCTTGGGAATATGTCATTATAAATTACAGAGAAATGAAATCTTTAAAATATTTTAATTGCATATTTGTCATCACAAAAGAAACAAAAGAGCGCCTAGTCTCTTTGTCTTTAAAGCTCTTGAATCATAATTCGCATTTTGTCTAATCTCAGTGGGAACTTGTACTTACTGAGTTACTGTCTCGATAACTTTTTTAAATGTAGTAATGAAAAACTAAAAAGATTAAAGATATGAAGTGTTCTAGAGGATAAAATATCTTCTGTGTTCCCATTGATCCAGATTCTACCAGGGATACACAGTGCATATAAAAAAGTCACTTTTAATTAAATAGTCTTATCCTAGGGCCCTGGGCGCTCACTTATCAAGAGTTACTTTTGCTCTTTCTTGTGCCTTTTTCTGTGGTCTGGTATCACTTGGTAATTCAACACCGCCTGTACGGAAATGGAATATCCTGTGGATATTCTCCCGGTCACAGTGAGATTTGGGTGACTCCCTGTGATTAATGAACGACTGCCTAGCGATGTTTCTGTCGTTGTCCTCCTGTGTTCTCGTGAACACTGCCACACTGTCCTGCAGATCGCTCCTGGCTTCTCGGCTCATTCAGAAGCTGTTTTTATCTCTTTCCTCCTCTGCCTCTTGCACGCCCCGGCCCCCGTAGCTGGATGCCGGCTCAGCCCCCACACATTCAGGCGTATTTATTCCTGTAAAGATAGTGACACTTGGGGGTTTATTCTAAGACTAAATCCTCGCTGCCCAGTGACTAAGGACTTAAGCATTCACACTGCCCCATCCTTCCCCTCCTGGCCTGCTTGACTACTCCACATTTTTCTTCCTTTCCCTCAGAATCCCCTGTTTTGGCACACTTCAGTTCACACACTGCTGCCAGGCCACTAATTGATTTCTGAAACCTGACATTTGTTTTCTGTTTTCTCCCATCTTCTTTAATGGTACAGGACTACTCAGCAGGGAGGAATGCAAAGACCTAAATAGTTCAAAGTAATTCAGGATCTGTCCATTCACACTGGCTGGCTGCATGCCAGCGTAGAACCTGGAAAATCTGAAAAATATTTATCGCGTTTTAACCCTTCTTTGGAAGCTGATGGGGCAGGTTGTCAGCAGTCGTGTTTGCCTTAGTTAAACATGTTTTCTGTATGCTTAGAACAGCATGGCACACACCTTAGAAAAGGATTACATTCCAATTTCCGTACTGTTGCACACGACTAAGCTAGTTATTTTCTGTGAGACTGCATAGATGAGGATTTGAGAGAAACCATTACTTACTTAAAATTGGCAGCCCTATTTCCCAAATCTTTATGTCAGCAATGAAATTTAAATAAATCCTGCCATATTTGAGAAAAAGTAGATATTCAAATATTTTAAAAACAAAACTGTAAATGCATCAGCTATGTGAACCAGGCCAAAGTCAGGTCAGGCTCATATATATATATGTATGTATGTATGTATGTATGTAT
>LOJH01054201.1:0-12068 GCA_001685095.1 Ellobius talpinus
AATAATTTCTTAAAACATAACAGTAAATTTCCACTTCTTACTACAGTTTGTATAACTTTTGTTTAGAGGTCTCATTCTTAATACCAAGATGTTATAATTTACTTACTCAAACCCAATGAAATTAGAACTGAGTAATGCTAGATGTACCCTGAGCTGCAAAAGCTCAGATCAGCAGAAGCAAGGGGAAAAAAGCAAAAACACAAGGTTCACTTCTGATTTATTTTGTACTGCTAGTCACATTTGTTAAGCTACAGATAAAACAGAAATGCTCATATTCAAAGAATGTTTGATTACAAATCAACCTGCTTTCCCAGGTTTTTAAACAGGCACACTTATTCTCAGAGACACACTCAAATCCTCATAAATTATTTCTATTGCAGTCAAATATTTCAGTTGTCTGGGAGGATGTGTTTCAGTGAGATCCTGACTGCGGATGGCATCTTCATTCTTTGTATATTGTGAAGTACATTCCTTCAGAAAAAGAATCTATGCCATCACGTTCTATGTAGGTTGCATGTCATCTTATCCACAGTGACAGAAAAAAAATATGATCCCAGAATATCTGCAGTAAATTCTGCTGAATGTTAACAGCGGAGTCAGATGCATTTCATTTCTGACCTTGTGAAATGTTTTTTTTTGCTTATGCAACGGCTTGTATATCAAACATACAAACTGCCGCGAAAGCTCTGGCTGCTTGCACATGGATATGTCCCAGAAAACAAATGTTGTTCAGGTCAGTTACATCAATGCAATCTTTCTTCCTTTTCTTCCATGGCATGAGACTGCATGAAATATTTTATTGCATTTTAATGGCATCCCGAGAAGTTACACAGTGATTCGTTTCATGTGAGTCCTTGTTAGTCTACAATGGTAAGGAAAATTCAATCAAACTCTCAAATCAGCTATTTCCAAAAGATTTATGGATTATGAAATGTATTTCATTACTTTTATGAGCACATCATAATTCATTGTATGTATGTACTTGTGTATGTGTCTCTTTGTCTGCGTGTCTGCAATTCTGTCTGTGTTTCTGTGAGTGAGTACATATTAACCTGTCTGTTGTGCCACATTATGTGAGTTGAAAGTAGAATGCCATAAAATTCTATTTGTTTGCATAATCTTAAGAAAACAAAATTTTTATGTGTCCATATCATTTGACTTTTATGTAATTCTTAATCAGGAAAAATATAGGTTTCTAAAAGATACATAAAATATTTAGACTTGTATCATATTATAAAATAAGAAGAAATGAAATATTAGAACTTGTGATATGTGGCAAGTGACAACATTATGTCTTTAAATCTACATGTGCATTCTCAGATTATTCAGTTTACCTTTTTTAGAGGACATGGTTTATGATCATGATTTCTGTCTTCTATTAAATTAGTTATTTATTATTTCTTATCTGGGAATGAGAAATGATAATACTTGCTTTATTTTTAAGAGCTATTTCATAGTAATGTTAGTAAATTTTATGAAAACAAAAATTTATACCTCTAATTTACTTGTTTACCTCAAGCAATTTTTGACTAGCTTAGGGTCACAACCAGAATTTATGTCCAAAGAATACAAAGTTTCCTTTGGTTTGAAAACAATGACTTTTTTTGTTTATTTTGTTTTTTGTTTTTGTTTCTGTTTTTCATTTAATTCTAGAAAAACAACCAACTTACATGGAGTGGTAAATGAACTTAAATCACAAATATCATTAATTGAAGAAATTATAAAGAACTAAATGTATACTCAAACTTTCTGATATGATGCAGGCGGATGAGCTTTATTTATTTGACTCTGTTATTTATTATTTTTTATTGCTGGGTTTCTGCAGTATCTGCTCAGGGAATACACAATCCCGTCTTAAAAGCTTCAGTGAGCTGGGTCACAAACTTGGTCACCAGGGATGAAGAGAGTAAATAAAGCATTTCTGTTTAGGCTGTGTGGTGAATCTCCTCTTTTAGATGTCCGGGAGGTTCCAGTCTCTGGAAAAGAATGCCATTGATCAGAAAAATTCTGTAGGCACAGGGCTCACTGAGGAGGGGTTAACTCAGACAATGCCTTGGGACATTGCGTTTTCATTTTAAAATCACCAAGTTACATAAAATATAACCAAACAGTAAAGGGTTATATTATATGTATCAATTTTTTCTATGTTAATCATGCATGTTTCTTTAATTAAAATATGCACTATGGCAATTCTATACACTACAACTTTTATGCTTCTATCACATTAGAAATAAATACTTTCTCTTTAGCTAAATTTTAAGACTTGTCATTGGACAGGAGAAATGGCTGAGCCAATAAAGGCCAAAGTTTGTAACCAAAAGGTTGAGAATGGTTATTATATGTATATCTCATTAAAAGCTAGATACTAATGACAAATTACATTGAATTAAACTCTAAGTTATTATTCTTTCATTAATAATTAGTTACTTAATTTTATTCTTTCAATGCAAAATGTGTATTAATTAAATATATTCTATCTTGATGACACTCATTTGCATTTCTTTCATCTCCCTCCCAGACTTTCCCACACTCCTCTTGCCTACAAGTCCTGTTTTTGTGTTTGTGAATTGATACAGGACTATGTGTGTAATTATGGATTTAGAACTATTCTTTGGATGCTGGGAGTCTCATTAGTGAACATATAGCAGAAAATAGAGTCTCCCTAAATCTACAATCAATCAGTAATCTCCAGCTCATTACTCAAGGACAGTGCACTATGAATTCTCTTTGCTTACCCTTGAGTAACTGCTGACAGGGCCAGTGTTTTGCATGCCCAGTGCAATAACCACAGCACTTGCAAGCTCTTTATTGCAATGTTTGTGTTTTGCTTAGGGCATGGCAATTCAGAGCCCTCCTTGCTGTCTTCTCTTAAAATCTTGTGTTGCCCTAGACAATGGTTCCTAAATCATACAGAGGGTGCTGTATGTATCTCATTTTGGTCATGTTTTCAAGAGTCAACTATTCTCATTATTTAAGGACACTCTGAGTATCTATGTTCACTGCCATTCATTGAAAAGTATGGCTTCCCTGATTTAAGCTGAGAATAGTATTTGTATGTGGGCACAAATATAGATCTTCAGAAAGAAACTTGGTGCTACATCTATTTAAATACTGTTCTAGTAATTTTCTTGCTGCAATGAACAATGAATTAAATGAGATCTTCTACTGATAAGAAAAAACAATTATCCAGCTATAAATGAACTATTTACTTTTAAAAATATTGATCTGTTATCTTAAAAGAGCAAAGTTGTTTTTACAAGAAATTTTTAAAATTATGTTCAAAACAAAATACTTTTGAAATGAAGATTATAAACAGAAATTACTAGCCATCGTGAGGAATTCATACAGTAATTGTGTGTACACATATGT
Organism: Ellobius talpinus; assembly: GCA_001685095.1. Classification (NCBI taxonomy): domain Eukaryota; kingdom Metazoa; phylum Chordata; class Mammalia; order Rodentia; family Cricetidae; genus Ellobius; species Ellobius talpinus. The sequence continues at coordinate 3,370 of LOJH01054201.1, forward strand.
GTGTATATTTATTCATACATATATACATGTGTGTGTCATATATTTATATATGTACACATGCATATACAAGCATACGCACATATTGTATGCTTATGTATATAATCTCTGCTTATTTTGTTGTGCATGTACATATAGATTCATATGTGCATATGTATAGATTCATATGTGCACATACATATCGATTCATGACACATATATATTCTACATTCAAAAAGTAGAAGAATAACTTAGAACATCAACCTGGTGCAAGTACCAAATATTCTACCTGAAATTAAGCAGTGCATTCTGTGAAACAGTATCAACCTGTTTGATGAATATGGTCAAGTTAAAGTAAAAAATAATCATTTTTGTATTTTAGCTTCTTGTGTTCAAATTGGTAATCTTGTTATATGAGATTTGTGATTAACTGTTCTTCATAATTACAAGGGTAGAATTGAGTAGTCATCTCACTTGTATGTAGCCACTAATTTAAGAACAGTCTATATAGCTCAGGCTTACATTAAATTTGTAAAAATCATGTCTTACTCTTTATTATGCAATGATTTCAGATATGGTATACCACATATGGCACTGTTTTTAAATATACTTGTGCATATACACAAAGTAAAAAAGAATGAAGATATGATCTAGAACATGCTTCAGTCTATATAATACAGGAACAACTTTTTTATTCAAAATATTCTCAAGAAAATGAACAACAATAAAACAGGAGACATTTCTAGTTCCTGAATATATTAAATGATTTTTAGAATGTACAGAGCAAACATTAGACATGCTTCCTATACTCTAACTTACTTTAAGATATTTGATCCTTTTATCAAAGCAATAGAGTAAAGTTTAATGGAAGATGTATGCCCTCTCCAGTTAATCCATTATTACTCTAGCTACCCAAATGAACAAAAAACATTACCATTGAAGGATGCTTGGCTATAATGCCCTTTTTGTGGTTGAAGAAAATGTGCAAGTATTTTACCAAGAAAACTAGTTGTCAATGTGATTTAATTCTCAAATATAAAGTAAAATACATGAAATATAATAGATATATTTTATACCTGTTATATGATATTATACAAGGGCAACTTATATAAAGAAAGGTATGTTTTGGACTTTTGATTCCAGAGGAATTAGAATCACCTCTATTATTTTGGATAAATGTTAGTAGCAACTAAAACTGGAAGCTGAGAGCTGAGTCCTCACACCTTGAAACAAGAACATAAAGTAGTGAAAGAGAACAGTGACTGACAAATAACATTTAATCCCTAAAGCCTCCCCCAGGTATGCATGTCCTCCAACAATGCTGTGCCTCCTAAGCATCCCTAAAGGGAATCATCAAATGCAGGAGATTAGGAGAGACATCTTAGTCCAATCACCACACCTCATCAAAATACAGTTTTCTTTTCATGGATGAGATTTTTTTGAGCAAAGCAGAAAATTGAATTCAAAGGAAGATAATCATCAATACTGTCCTTAAGAATCGACTGCATTATGACAATATACATATGCTGAGTGCACTGGTTCAAGGATCAACTTGAATATAAATTCTTATACTATTTGTGATGGTGCCATAGCAATTATCTAGTAACTGGAGTCATGCAAATGGTGTTAATATTTAATGTTAATATTTAATATTAATTCAAAAGGAGAGCACTCTTCCTGTATTTCCTGGATCATTGAAAAACATTTGCAAATGGGAACTGCTCTGCACACAGGGTGGTATTTGGAGAGAAATAAAACAAATCATTGGTTTTCTTCAGAAGCAGATAGGTCTAAGGTAGAGCCCAAGGTAACACACAAATAATGATGCATGCGAAATGTCAATATCTCTAATTTTAATGTGTAAACTAAATTCCAAGGAGGATCATGATAGATGTTGACTTCTTGGTGGAAAATCTATGTGATAAAATTAGATTATAGTCTTACTGACATCTAATAGATTTAGCACATAGAAAATAGGTAATACTACAGAAAAAGGTTTGAGGCTTTGAGTAGCTTTTCTATATTAACATTACTTTGAAGGTAATTTCTCAGAAAGTTTGTGGAAATATTTAAAAATTAGTTGTATTATCTGCAACTAATCAATAATCTAGCTTTAAAAACTCTAGTATGCCTGGTCTACAAGAGCAACTTTCAGGACAGGCACCAAAGCTACAGAAAAACCTTGTCTCAAAAAAGCCAACAACAACAAAAAAAACCAACCAACCAAACAAACAAAGGCAAAAAACAAAACCAAAAAAAACCCTCTAGTATAATACTTGTAAATTAATACCTCAAAAGTTATGTTCCTTGGAGAGATCTTGGGGAAGAAATAACAAAAGAAAAGCAGTGATTTAATCATGAAAAGATAAATGCCATTCTCTCAGACATTGCATTACAAAAGAGCAATGAATAGTTAATCATTTAGTATTTTCAAAGAAATTTTATATTAAAGTATAGCAATACTGTCTTTATACAAGGAGTATCTTCAAAATAAAAAAAATAACACTGAATTTTTCATGTAAGTGCATGAAGTTTATTTGTGAGTTTTATAATTATTAAGTTCCCTTTTCTTCTCTCCTTATGACCTATAAAAAACAATCATTTCTTGTTCTTTGATTCACACGTGTTTGAACTACATTAAGAGTCTCATAAATTGTGTCTATTTAAACTTTCTAAATTGAAACCTTTTAATATCTGCACATCCTTGAAATAAGACAGTCAAAACAATAAGAATTCTGTATATTCACTCAGTTCATAAATTTGATGGTTTATCTATTTTTTGATATTTTAAAATATTAAATTCAAGATGTTAATAGGGGCATTTTTTTCTCCATGCTGCAGAATAGAACCTATAATTTTATGCTCTCTAAGGCCTTCCTGTACCTATATCTCTAAAATTTTCACTGATTTCTTTCAGGAGTCATGCCTCTGTAAATTTCCTCCTTCTCGATAACATCTTTCTTCTCCTAAAGGCATTAGTGATGAAGGATTAGGCCCTGGCAGTTCCTTGACTTGCTTTGATCAACAAAGATATTGTTTACAACTATGATCATGTACATATTTGCTGTGCATAAGAACTTACTCTTTAATGGACACCATACATCTTAAAACAACCAGTTTTGTAAAGTCTTAATTGAGTCAATGTCAAATGTAAGACTCTGGTTTGACAGTGTGCTTGCTGTTATTTCTTACAATTTGGTGTGTCTGTTATTGACAGGATCAAAGACAAAACCTAGCATCCTAAAAGACTAAGCAAAACATACTAATATACTAATATATTTATCATTGATATAAAAATATGTGATTATCCTCATTCTATGTTTTTTATCTTAAATGATTCATCAATATATATTTCAGCCTTAATTTCACTCAGATTGCTAGACTCACTGAGTGTAAACTATTATTTCTTCGCTGTATCCACTTAGTAGTCATAACAGCTACTGATAAACTTGGTTGGGTACATGAGTTCTACTATTTTGAACCAATTTATACTGAGTTGAATTAAATTCATTTCCCTCATTATTTGATTTGCCATGCTAATTATACACTATCTTTATCCTAGGCAACATTAGATCCCTCTAGATACCTGAATATCATAACAATTTTGTATAAGTGTTATATCTAACACATAAGAATAATAAATGAAAAAAATCAATGTTATAATAATCTTCATCAACTACACTGTATGTAACAGTACAATTTCTTTATGTTTATTTCTTGATCAAATATTGAGTGGCAAGTTTGTATGTCTTAATATCTTATAATAATGAAGACTCAGATTATTAGAAAACAGTTGCAAACACGCCAATAGAAAAGTCAGGTTGATCTTGGTGATTGCTGATGATAAGATGTCCATGTTCCAGCAGATGATGTCTCCCTCACATCTATGTGTATAGAGAGAATCTTAATTGGAATAAGTGGACTCAGTGGGTTCTGAAAAAAACAAAAGGACTTTTTTGGCTTTAAACTAAATCGAGAATTGCAAAGAAAAGGTTGAATCTGGGCTATACTTTAGGCTAGTTGACCCCAACATGGACAAAAATCTTTATAATGACTGGATCCTAGCTTGTAATTCACACATGTATACACATAGGACTATAAATGTTGGTAAAGTAAAACCTAGGAAAGAGATTAAGAGAGATTTAAAAGATAAACTGAGGAAGGTGGAAAAGGGACAAGAGAAGACATGGGACACAACATTGAAATGGGATATTTGGGGGAGACAGAAAGGGTTTCAGTGCAGTAAGGGGGTGGGAAATAAGTGGAGAGAATAAAAACAGACTTTGCTCAAAACTGCCACAATGAAATCTAATATTATGTATTCTAACAAATATAAAACTCAAATAATAAAATTAAAAGAAAAAATATAATAATAATAAAATGACATATGCTTCTTTAAAGATGCATTTTACTGAAATCTAGAAAATTGCCAGTAGCGGACACACATAATTCAGTATATTGGATAATTTATCCTTATCGTTTGCCCTTGTGCCTTCATGCAACTTTATTTTGAGTAGCAATTAGTTTGTATATTGAAAAAAAAGTATCAGACTATGTAAACAAAATGTTTATTATAAAAAAATAATAACAACCATTTTGATTTCCCAGAAGTCCTTGTTTTTATCCCATAATCAGAATTTCTGAGTATTCTTTTGTTATTTGTTTTCTGAACCCAGCACAGTGTTTTCAGATCGGTTATAAGGTTATCATCAGGCATAGAATGTAGCAATGGCAAAAGCAAACTTAAACAATAGATGACTCTAGTAATTCTTGTGAGTAAATTACCCAATTAAAACTATGAATATATTTTTAAATTATATTCATATTTCATATATGTGTCCTGTATTTATATTAGTTACTCCTCTTACTCTTTCTTATAATTTCTCCTGCATGATCAAAACTATTTTCTTATATTAGTATAACCTCCTGAATCCATTCATATATATATATATATATATGTTTCTAGTTCTCCATTTGGTTTTAGATAATCAATTAGGCAGAACATCCATAGGGAACATTTATTCTTCCTCCCAGTATGCATCAGCTAACTATAGATCATAACCAAGAAATAGGGCCTTGGGAGGTTTCCCATATTGTGTAAGCAGATAAAGTGATAGTGTCATCATTATCAGATTATGTTTAGTCAACCACATCGCTAAAGTTTCCTGAATTAATTTCCTTGTCATACATAGAAGTTGCAGGCTGCCAAAATACCTATGGTCCTTTGGGTTTTACATAATTTCTTTTCCTTGCTTTATAATGTTTTCCAGTTACTCAGGCTAGCAATTCACTTGCAAATGTTATTTCCTATGCGTGGGCATCCCATAGTCATTTGCTCTCTGCATTTTTCTCAGTTGAACTTTTCTATAATTGTGACTGTTTGAACAAAAATGTCCTTCCTGGCCTCCAAAATCCTGAATACTTGGTTCCTGCTTGTGTTTGTTGGTACTGTGTGGGGATCCTTTGTAGCTGTGACCTTGCTGGAGAAAATAAACCACTGGGATTAGGCTTTGAGTTTTCAAAGCCAGCCACCGTTTCATGTCTGTTTCCTTCCTGTGCTCAATCTGTGAGCAATCAATTGTCCTAACCACCATTTCGTTAACTTACATACTTCCCTATAAACAATAGTGATAGTGATGGCTCTTGCACCTTTGTATCTGTTAGCCTAAAAAACTTTATTCCCCTAAAAAACTTTATTAGCCTAAAAAACCTTAGTCATGTTTTTTATCACAGTAATATAAAATTAATTAATACAGAAGTTGGGACCAAATCTTGGGTATTGGTGTGACAAACTTGACCTAGCTGGGTTTTGTTGTTGTTGTTTGTTTGTTGTTTTTCTGAATGAATGTGGATGATTTTGAGTGAATGTGAAAGACTTTGGAACTTCCGTCTAGAAGAGTGATTGACCAGTAAGCAGACTGCCTCCTCAGACTGCATCCTTTGACTGACTGCTTCAGACTGCAGCTCACATTGCCTCCTTAGACTGTAATGAGCTCCTGTCTCCCTCAACCTTATATTCCTCTCTCTATCCAGTCATATTACTCCTGTCTCCATCTCTTTAGTGCCGTGAGTAAAGGCGTGTGACTCCAAGGGCTGGGATCACCTTTGTGTGAGCTCTGTTTCTCTTATAGACTCATCAGTTTTGTGGAGATCAGGCTGTCCTTGAACTAAGAGAGATCTGTCTACTTCTGTCTCCCGAGTACTGGGATTAAAGGTGTATGACACTCTACTGCCTTGTCGTAAAGAAAAATATAAATTTAAGTTTTAAATGTACAGTTTGATTGTATTGGATTGTGAAGGTGACCATGCTATGTTCACCTCTAAGATCCCATAGTCTCACCAACCATGGATATTTGGCTAGTTTTCCAGTACCAGTCATACATCCTTCTATTAAGTGGATCTTAAGTCCAATTAGATATCTGTTGGTTACTGCAAACATGTAAGTGCCACTATTGTACCCCTGGAGGTCTCTCACTGTGTTGTTCATTGTTGTAGCTCATACGTGTATTAAGTAGGGCTTCTACTGTTGCAACAAAACACAATGACCAAAATGCATATTGGGGAGGAAAGAGTATATTTCAGCTTATACTTCTACATCTTAATTGATCATTGATGGATCACAGGATAAGAACTCAAACAGGGAGGGATCCTGGATACAGAAGCTTATGCAGAGGCCATGGAGGGGTGCTCCTTACTTGATTGCTCCCCATGGCTTGCTCAGCTTACTTTTTAATTTTTTATTCTTTTTTATTTTATGCTTTAATTGTTTTATTGAACTGAATATTTTTCTCCATCCGCCTCCTGTTCCAGTGATCCTCATGCTCCAAATTTACTCAGGAGATCTTGTCTTTTTCTTCTTTCCATGTAGATTAGATCCAGTATGTCATCTTTAGGGTCTTTGTTGTCTGTTTTCTCTGGGATTGTGAATTATAGGCTGGTTTTTCTTTGTTTTATGTCTAAAAGCCACTTATGACAAATATTATATTTGTCTTTCTGGGTCTTGGTTACCTCATTCGATATGAAATTTTATAGAGGCATCCCTTAGCCTACAAATTTCAAGATGTCATTATTTTTTCATCTGCATATTGCTCCATTGTGTAAATGTACCACCTTTTCATTATCCATTCTTTGGCTGAGGGGCATTTAGGTTGTTTCCAGGTTCTGGGTATTATAAATAATGCTGCTATTAACATAGTTGAGCATATATTTTTGTGGTATGGTTGAGCACCCTTTGGGTATATACCCAAAAGTGGTATTGTTAGGTCTTGAGGAAAGTTGTTTCCTAATTTTCTTAGAAATTGCCATACTGATTTCCAAGCAGCTGTACCAGTTTGCACTCCAATCAGCAATGTAGGAATGTTCCCTTTACCCCACATCCTCTGCAACATAAGTTGTCATTGATGTTTTTGTTCTTGGCCATTTTGACAAGTGTAAGATGGAATCTCAGAGTTGTTTTGATTTGCATTTCTCTGAAGGCTAAGGATGTTGAGCATTCCTTAAGTGTCTTTCAACCATTTAAAATTTGTATGTTGAGAGTTTTCTGTTTTGGTCTGTGCCCCATTTTTATTGGATTATTTGATGACCAGTTTCTTGAGTTCTTTGTATATTTTGGAGATCACCACTCTCTCCGATGTGCTACTGGCAAAGATCTTTTCTCATTCTGTAGGTTGTCATTTTGTCTTGTTGACCGTGTTCTTTGCTTTACAGAAGATTCTCAGTTTCAGGAAGTTCCATTTATTAATTGTTTCTCTCAGTGCTTGTGCTGCTGGGGTTATATTTAGGAAGTTGTCTCCTGCACCAATACATTCAACTGTACTTTCTACTTTCTTTTCTACAAGGTTCAGTGTGGTTGGTTTTTACATTTTATCCATTTGTACTTGAGTTTTGTGCATGTGATAAATATGGATCTATTTGTATTATTTTACATGATGATATACAGTTATGCCAGAACCATTTGTTGAATATGGTTTATTTTTTCCAATATAATCCCTGACTTCAAACTCTACTACAGAGCTGCAGTAATGAAAACAGCCTGGTATTGTCATAAAATCAGACAGGAGGGCTAATGAAATCAAATCGAAGACCCAGATAACAATCCACAAATTTACAAACACCTGATTTTGACAAAGAAGCAAAAAATATAAAATGGAAAAAAATTCAGCCTACTTTCTTATAGAACCCAGGACTACAAGCTCAGGAAGATCACCAACCACAGTGATCTGGGTCATTCCCATCAACCACTAATTAAGAAAATGGCATATATACAGCTGGATTTTATGTAGAAAAATTTCTCAACTGAGGGTCCCTCCTTTCCAATTATTCTAGCTTGTGGCAAGTTGACATAAGAGAATCACTACAGTAAGCATGAAGGCTGAGCAGGATTATTGATCACATTTTTCACTTGGCAGCTTGCATAGTGCTTTGTGATACTCTGAAATCTCTTGAGGAGGGAAATTTAAATCAGATCCAGCTCAAAACCACTGAGGCCTGTGTGTTGACTCTATGTTGTTTTCAAAAATAGAGACTGACCTCATATTGTGGGAAGCAACCAAAAGCACTGAAAATACCCTATAGTAATTTGGAAGTCTCTTGGATAAAGCTGATTTCTCATACATTGCACTAGAGCTTTTCCTTGGCTAGATTGTGTCTCTATTGAGGAGCATTGTTTCTTCTAGTGGTTCTCTCTCTATATAAACTCTCTCTCTCTCTGTCTCTCTGTCTCT
>LOJH01054206.1:0-12066 GCA_001685095.1 Ellobius talpinus
CAGGGAACCCTGACTGCTCTTTGGACTAGAAAGGGAGGGGGAGGGGAGAGGGGAATGGGGAGGTCATTGGGAGGAGGGGAGGAGGTGGAAATTTTTTAATAATAATAATAATAAATAACTTAAAAAATAAGACTATATTGTTATAATTCATACAAAGAATTCCATATTCATTGTTTTGTAAATATTATACCATCATTTTTATCTCATTATCATATTGCAAGATAAAATCTAGTAAAGAGTTTGAACGCTGATAGTTTATTCATGTAAATAAATATTTATTTATTTGGAATTTCTCAGCTCAGCATGGTGGCATAATTCTTTAATCCCAGCATTAAGGAGATAGAAGCAGGTAGAGCTCTATAAGTTAAGTCCAGCTTGGTCTACTTTGGGAATTCTAGGCAATCAGGGATACAGAGTGAAACCCTGTCTCAATAAAAAAGGGGAAACTTCAAGTACTCTTTATCTGCTATGATACATGTTTACAATAGCATTGATGTGGATGTCCTTCTGTATATGTGTTGCTTTTATTGAATAATGACTAAAGCAGCTTTGGCCGATGACAGGGCAGAGTAAAGTCAGATGAGAATTCCAAACAGAGATATAGAGAGTTGGGAGAGTCAAAGAGATGCAATGTAGTTGATGAGGGAGACAGACGCTAACCCTTACTAGTAAGTCATAGCCTCATAGCGATATAAAGATTAACAGAAATGGGTTAATTTAAGGTGTAACAGTTAGTTAATATGAAGCATGAGATCATTGTCCAAACAGTGTAGTAATTAATATAGTTTCTTGGGTGATTATTTGGTCTGGGAAGCAGGAAAATGAGCAAGCAGTCTCCAGTCACATAGCTTAGGGAATTTTTTTTCTAAGAATGACAAATATTAATTTCTCTTTGTCAAATATGGGAATGTTACTAGCCTCACTATACCTTGGATTTCCCACGTAATCGTCTTTTACCACCTAATCTAGAGTGTGTCTCTAATGTTAAATTCTGTATTTTCCCCTACATCTTACCCAGAATAATGTATGCATATTTAAATGTATGTATGAGGGTAGGTAGGCTTGTTTGTATATATGTATTTATGATTACTGTGAATATCATTTTCTAAAAACAGTCAACAGTTAGAAATCAACATCAAACAGCAAATATCCACCATAAACATTAGAAGTTACATATAAATAAAACTTGATGATAACTGTGTTTTTGAAACATAAGTTTCAAGTTCTCTTCTTTGTCTGCTAGAATAAGAAAAGTAACTTCTTTCCATGAATATGATTTCCACAGATAAATATACATAATGTCCTTTTCTATACCATGTTTTCTTCACTGTTCAAAAAATTAGAGAGCAAAGATTTTTGTTAGGGACAGACACAGATGTCAACAGACACTGCTCAGGCACATATAACATACAAAGGGCAAACAGACCACAGACTAAAAACTCCAAGACAGATGGAAACTCCATGACAGATGGAAGGCAGAGGGATAAAAGTTAGAATTGAAATTGGGTTCCCTCTTTGTCTAAACTACTACAAATAGAAACCATTTTCTACTTCCCTTGATCCTTGATTCAACATAAAATAGTGCTCCCTATCAAAAAAAATCAACTAGCAACTCCCCAAAAATTTGAGGAAATTTTCATCATTGGAAGCTGTAGTTTGGCCCTGTGAGTAACATAGTCTAACCTTTAGTACTTTCATCTTTACTGGTAAGTGTTCATTGCTATGAGTTATTGGTACGAATCAGAGTCTTTGAGGCCTCTGGTTTCTGCTTCACTATCCATAATAGGCTATGCTCGGCTTCCTCTTGGTTATCCTGATTTGTCCTGTGTCCTGGAGACTCTGTAGTTTTTGATCTGTAGGTCCATCCATCACACACTCCAACAGTTCATAGATGTGGTGGATGTTGGGATGGGACAATTCGAAGCCCTGTTCATAGATGTGGTGGATGTTGGGATGGGATAACTCGGAGCCCAGTTCATAGATGTGGTGGATGGTGGAACTGACAGCTTCCACTCATCATCACCTCCATGCAACTCTCCTGTACTTTCTGGGCTACTTCACCCACTGCAGCCTGAAGCAAGGGATGGGGCCAGTTTTGTTCTCAGGTCCTCAGATCCAGCTCATCAGCACCCACACCACTGGGGCCTCCTCTCCCAATTGTTGTAGGAAGCATATGAGTTAGGGAGGTTTCAGCTCTCCTGCTCTCATGCCCTCATGGTCAGCTCACCTGTGAACCTAAAAACATCATCAGGTCTAGTGTGCTGTCTAGTTGGGGATGCAGGGTGTGTTCTCCGGTGTGCTGCAGCTGGTGATGGATAGGGCTTGTTCTCTTAATCTCGTGACCTCTGGAGCCAGTTCTGTCACCTCCTACCTACAGTAAAGGGCAGAAGTGGAGAACATCTTTCTCTCACCCATGCCACCTCATGGCAGTAGGAGGCAGAGTGAGATGCACTCTCATGAAGCTCACGTAAAAACAACTCCGAGACAGAAATTGGGGTTCAACCCAAACACCAGAAGAACAAAGTAGCCAGCCACTGGCTCTTACCTCAGCCTCAGTCGGAAAATGGTGATCCTGCATCCAGGAATCCTCAGAATGAAACTGAGACTGGCAGCTGTCTCTTCCTGTTTAATAATCCTCTCTAGTTCTGGGATTAAGAGCGTAAACCTATACCACCTGTTTTCTATGGAAAGCTAGTGTGGCTTCTGGGATTAAAGGTGTGTGTCATTGGGGCTATTATGATTAAAGGTATGTGTCATTGGTACCTTGTCTGTAAGGCTTACCAGTGTGGCTGTTTCACTTTTCTGATCTTCAAACAAACTTTATTTATTAATATGCAAATGAAGTGCCACTCCACTTTTCTGCCCTCAGGGCAGCCTCACGTGCACCCAGCTCTGATGTGCTGCCTAGATGAGTTGTTTACCTGTGTTGATGTGTTGTAACACCATTTTGGAAAGCAGGGGTGTGGAGGGGGACAGCTCTCTCCTGGAGGGTAGACCCAGCTCTGCCACTGCAGTATCCAGTCAGAGGCATGGCCAGCTATCCAAGGACTAATGAAGGACAAGTTGTCTCAGTGCAAACCTAGGAGTTTCACATGTGGAGTTCCTATGACCCCTGGGCTAACACTGACCATGGACATCATCACACACCCCAGCTGCAGCAGCTGCATGAACTCAGACATGGCCTTTGGCAGCAGGCTGGAAACCGACATCACTATGGCCCCAAGAACAGCACAGGTCATCCAGCTTCGTATGGCCCTGGCGGCAGCATGGCTGTCAGACACCAACACAGTCTCAGGCGGCTGACCAGACCCTAAGCATTTGCAGAGACCTTGGTGGGAACAGGAGCCACGGGCATCACCCCTGACCCAGACTGCTGCCAGGCCATGGACCCAGATATGGTCCTAGGCAGCAGCCTGGGTCTGATGTCTGGATAGACCCATGTGACAGTACAGGCTAATAAGGACAGTATGGCCTTCACAAGATTATCTCAAGTGGTTGATCAGATCCCAGGGATCAGCCTTAACGCCCAAATTTTATGTTCTGTTTCTCTTTGAATTTCACCTTTAAAATGCAAGCTACAGAACAACAGTCATATCTCACATCCTAAAATTTAAATAGAGAAGATAGAGATGGAAATGACAGTTTCATTTGATTCAAATGTAAGGGTCAATCTCTAAAAAATCAGAGGAAAATGATCAGGAGTGCTTATATATAAGTAATTTTATAGAATATGAGGAGAAGGTTTATGGATTTAAGAGACTAGTTTAAGAATGAATCAAAAGTGATTCCAATGTTTACAAGATTAAAATATTGATTGCTAAACTTTACATATAACATTATTATTCTTTTGAATAAGTCATATACAAGAATCTGTTATTGTTACATGTCTTAACTCAGAAAATATTCATGTTTGACTTTCAGCGGGATAGAAATACCTAATTTGCATTAGGCCATGAGTATATGTTACAATTGAGATGAGAACCCAATAGGAACTGTGGCCAGTTGCTTTATTACCATGTACTTAGTGAACAAAATTAAAATTATTACAGGCAACTTGAAGAATACATTAAAACAAGACCTAGAGCTGTTTAATATTTCAAGAATTAAATTGGAAATTTGGCAAACAGAATGTGGAAAAGATACAAACAGAAAATACATTGAAAACATATGGAAGATAATGATTCTCTTGTAGAATAATGGTTATAAAATTAGACAGTATAAACAGAAATACGGCAAAAAATGAGAAAGTAAAGAGTAAGCCCAAACTCATGATGCCTTACTGTTTTGTGAAGGGAAATGTTTCATAAGGAGCAAGTTAGTAAAATTGATAATTTGTCACATAAGCACAGAACTAATTTGAATTTTCAGTTATGGAAGAGCTATGAGGTAGGCCTGTCTTTCCTCATGAATAAATGAAATGTTGATGAAGTTATAAAATGTTCTAATCATGTCTGATTATATACTTTTGACTAAAATAATAGAATAAATCTACAAAGAATAATTTATCATTCTAAATAAATATGCAGAGGAACATAATTTTAATAATTTATTTGGATGAAAATAAGACCCATTTATGGGAACTCATTTATCTTTATTTTTTGTGTACACTTTTATTTTTATGTGTACACTTTTGTGCTTTTCATTGGAAATATTGATTAAGCAATATAAACTAGTGTCGATTATGGCAAACTTGTTGCCTCATTTCCTATATTTGTACATTCAACTTTTAAAAATATCTGGATGATTCCAAAGTGTACCTTGTTCAAATACTTTTGCATAGGGGAATATGAATCTGTACTGGACAGTTATACTGCAGTCAGCTTTCATGGTAGTCATTAGTGGGATTGTCAGAGGTGACACACACATTAGCTAGTGCATATGTGACCCCATTATAGACATGACCACCACCTGTCTGACATTAGCTTTTGAAGCAAGAAAAAAAATACTTAGTAAGCTTAATTAGAGCATGAAAAAGTTTAACAACAATGGATGTCAAGGATATAGAAGGCTCCTCATATCATTCTTGGTTCTGTCACTTAATGTGCTAACTTAATTAAAGGGTATTCTACTCATTAGGAGATAATGACATGTCAAAATGCTATTTGTTACGACCAATAAAGTGATGAATTGTGATTGTATAAGGCTAATTCTTGTGGCTATCTGAGTTTAATTAAGGGATAATTGCACACACATGTGTGCACCTGGATTAATTTTAAACTCAAACTCTGTTAGGATATAAAAATATAGCAGGGGTCTAAGATCAGTGCAGAGTGCTGACTAACATACAGGTAGCTACCTTCTCTGGTATTTTAATTCTGTGATCTAGGGACCCGTGGTTTGGAAAGCCAGTTCAAGCCACAGAAAGCACCACTTTGCCCTCTCTCTAGGTGAGTGCCCACAAGCACAGTCCCCTAGTAGCCTTCAACTTTGATTATATTTGGTGTTCTTACCTTGTCTTCTGATCTGATTCTTTTAAGCATCCAATAGTGAGACCATTAGCTGTAATTTTTCCTATGAGGGCTAGGTTCAACTGTGATACATCCATCAGAAGACAGCACATCCAGTGCCATCATGATCTCACACAAGCTCTATCTGCCTATATTGGGCCTAACCAAAATAGGGCTTATCCACAGTTAAGTATGGCTGTGGAGGGTGATCATGGGGCCACTCTTCTCTGTACTGGCCTATTGGATACTGATGATGTATTTGGGGATAGCCTTTGTATGTAGGTTTGTAGTCACTGACGAGCTGCCACCATTGATCACACAGATGATTTAGGGTAACACAAGGTAGCCTCCTAGAAATAACAAAAATTACTCACAAACATAGGAAAGAGTCTTGAGGCTTGTGATCAGAGGACAGAGGGAAATTTTAAGAGGAAGTTATAAAAATCAAACTGCAAATCACACATGCATGAAATTGTCAAAGAACAAATTCAATAAAAGATTTTTAAAAGAAGGAACAAGTAAATATGTTAAAGGATTTCTAAGTTGCACATTCACACATTAATGTATTTGGATACATAATAGTTATATAAATCATCTGTGTGATCAATGGTGGCAGCTCATCACAAAATGGACTCCCAATGTTAGGGTTGTAGTAGTGTTTTGTTTTAGTCTTTCCAGAAGAATGAGAACTTCCAACTAAGGAATCTGGAGACCACTGGACAAGTGAGACACCTGATGAAAAAAGAATCATCAAGAAAAAAATTCCCAAGCAAAATAACAAATTGTCCAAATGGTATAGCCCACATCCAAGAAGGTAGATTTCATAAATCTTCAAAAATATTTGTTTCTGCTGTTCTCTACAGACATAAATAATAAATGTTAATTTGGTCATCCTGATTCAATTAAAAATCAAAATTGGCTTTGGAGTTGGAGTGTGGCTTTCTCCTTCTCTAAATCCAACCATCCAAAATCTGGCTTGGGACAGAAGAAAATAAAAAAGGGACTATTCTATTGCCACTAATTTCATTATCCACTGATTTTCATTTGACCCTTTACAACTATTCATATGCTATATAAATATTGTCTCAAAATTTATAAGATTATTACAAATACTTGAGCTTTTTATCATGATATTAGTAGTCATACAGAGTATCAACTAATTCTAGAAATAAACTTTATCTAGCTTCATGCCATTTTCCCAGTTTTGAGTCTGAAGTAGGTAACTAGAAAATAAGTTTATATACTCTAGATATAGCTAATACATTATGATCCTTTACCCATCCACAGATCTGCTTAAGATGGCATTTAAAATGTTTAAGCTTTTTCAATAAACCATGACTATTCAAAGAACATTTTGGGGCCCTGGAATGACAAATCTACCTGACTGCTGTAATACTACTAAAAGCTAACAAACACCACACAAAGATCAGCTTTAGACTAAAAATTCCTCAAGACTACTCCAAAGTAGCTAGTTAATATGATTAAACCTCTCAGACTACTTCAACCAGGACCTAAGTCTTGCACTTTCCCAATACAAAGATACTGGAGAACAAATGATACAGCTAGCTCTGCCAGGTCTTGACCATTATCCCAATTTTTCACTGTACCCTAAAGATTCCATTGCCCCAGACAACAGGAAGCAATTTTAAGAACAAAACACCCACATTCCAGAGTGGTGGAGTGGGTGGGTTTTGGTAATTTGGTGTGTTCTGGATATTTGCTATCATTTAGGGTGGTTGCTTAAAAGTTGTGTTGTTCAGGGAGAAAAGGAAACAAAGGAGGTTGCATTTAAGGATTTCTTTCTTATTCTTTTTTCTGCCCTCTATTCTTCTTTCTCTTTTATCTAGTGCTGTAAACGGAGACATGCGGGATGGAAAGAAGAGTTATATAGGAATTATAGAATAGTTTGTTAATAGTACATTTATCTAGCTTACATATCTCTACTGCTTGTGTCTCTCTATTGTTTTAAGAGATGTTTTTCTATTAAAAAACTAGTTATACTGTCCATACATGACATTTGTATTTGAAGAAACAAAACAAGGATATATTCCATTTCTGAAGCTGAACATCTCTCTTAATTGCTGTTTGTTTAAATACAGAACACAAATTTATATTTTAATATTATAACTACTATTGGATACAATTACTTCCTGACAAGCACTCTTGCTGTTAAGATATAAAATACAGACATTTATAGCTACAGCAGAATTTGAGGTTCAATCCTAAGGACTTTAATCATTATATATTTAAGTCATATAAATATAGATGTATATCATAGGCAGCAATAGTTTATTAAAAAACATTTTTGGTGTTTCTCATTAAATACAGCTACGAAACCTAATGTTGCTGCTTCTATTTTCATTTTTATTTGTATAACCTCTTTTTTAAAAGCTTAAAGAAAATTAAATAATACAACATGATTTAGGACAGGGATTAGGAATCCTCTGTGTTCAAAACCTAAGGATTATCATCTTGAGTTATAATTACATTTCAATGAAGTGATCCTTACTATTATGGGTGAAATCATAATCTTTGTCATTTTGCTGTAAATGAAGCAGAAATAGAATCCTATTTTATTTCTTTGATATCAAAAATGATTCCATTTAAGCACTTACTATTAAAGGGGAATTATTAATGCATGCATTTTTTTAAAAATGTAGCATCAAAAATTGCATAGCTATACTTTTTCAATCTGGGCTGGCTTCATCTGCTAAGGTAAAAAAATACAGAAAGTAACTGTTTCAGAATTCCTAAGTAATTATGGGATAACTTCACATACAGAGTTCAGAGCTAACAAACAACTGTGTTAACAAATGATAAGTAAATCACTATTTACCCTGACTGTATAACAACTCAGTTCCAAACTAAGGAGCATGTGTACTTTTTCTATATAATAGTCATTTGTGTTTTGAAAATGTATAATAATAGTTTAAGAAAAAGTAAAAATATGGATGCTAGTTTCTACTGCTTTCAAATTTTCATTTCATACTCCAGTTTCAAGTCTCTGAAGCTGTTATAAGAGAATTCCTTATGTGTGTGATGGATTCCCATAAGTGTTTTATTAAATAAGAGGGGTAGTGTAATGAAGAAGCCAGGTACATCTGTGACTCTAAATTGTTTTACTTTGAGCACAGAGTTTAAAAGCACCTTGCCTTTTTATAAATTAATGAATAGCTTTGACTTCCCACTGTGCCTTAAGAAGTCTCTTGTTTCCTTTGCAAATTACACTTGCCACTAGATGAATCATTTTAAAAGAGTTTTGTCTTGATAATCATTTTTCACTCTGTGTAAAATGCATGATGATTTTATAATCTATAAATCTTAAATGAATATTTTATTACAGAATATAGGTTATTTTTCATTTGAATTCCAGCTGTTTAGTCTCCAAATTTGTTTTTATAATCAACAGCAAATTTGGGAAATGAATTACCTGCTATACTCATATAGAAGAATGACTACAGTTCTTAATGTGAAATAGAAATCTGTGTGCACTGGTAGTTAGTGCTCAATTATTACTTTTTTTCTTGAGTAGTGAGTGTATAAGTATATCTCACTGAAGAAACTTGAATATAGTTTTCTATATTAAAGTTGAAAATGGAAAAAAGTTTATTGTCCTTGTCTCTGGTAATCTGCCATGATTAAATTTTTCAAAAACATGATTGAATTGGAAGTACAAGGTTTTCAATCTAAAATTTTATATAAAATGTATCTCTTAAATAAATAAACTCTTTCTTGTCTTTTTTTTACAAAATTTCTTAGATTATTTTACATAGTCTGAAACTTAAATTCAACATTTAGGTGATATATTGTTTTATTAAATCATTATATATTTTTATATCTTATACTTTGAAAAATTGTTCAAATGCTATTTATATAGAAAGGGGTAAACCAATTTACTTTCTGCAATATATGTAATACAGTGATTATTATATTTTTAGGTAGACAGTGATTAAGTCAAATGAATAATAACTAACAATACTCTTAAAGTGGATTATACATATCTAAACAGAATTCCGAATGGGGAATTCTCAAATGGCTGAGAAACAGCACAAATAATCAACATCTTTACTTATCAGGGAAATTGCAAATCTAAACAACTTTGAGATTCCTTCTTATACCTATCAAAATGACTATGATCAATAACACAGTGACAGATCAAGCAGGCAAGGATGTTGATCAAAGGGGAACACTCTTCCATTGGTGGTGGGAATGAAATTTTATGGATGCTTGTCTTGTATAGAGTGTTGGTTACATGTTGTTATGGATGATGGTCAGGGAAAAAGCTAAGCAAAATAGATTAGATTCAGAGTTATTATTTTGAAAAGGACAAAATAGGAGGAAGTACTGTGAGAAAATGGTCTTATGCTCTGTGAAGTTCTGTCACTTGTGTTGGTTTAATAAAATGCTGATTGGCCATAGTCAGGCAGGAAGTATAGGCAGGATGACCAATTAAGGAGAACTCTGGTAAGAGGAAAGGCTTAGTCTGCAGTCATCACCCAGATACAGAGAAAGCAAGATGAGAATGTCTCGCTGACAAAATGTACCAAGCCATGTGGCTAACAGATAAGAATTATGGGTTAATTAAAGATATAAGAGTTAATTAATAAGAACCCTGAGCTTATAGAACAACCAGTTTATAATTAATGTAGGCCTGCCTCTGTGTGTTTATTTGTGATTGAATGGCTGTGGGACTGGGCAAGACTGAAACCTCTGTCAAAAAATTTTAGTACAGTCACTGTGGAAATCAATGTGGTCATTCCTCAGAAAACTACCTCAATCTAACTCAGTTACCTCAAGAAATAGTAATACTCTTTAGTATATATGCCCAAAGGATGATCCATCCTTCTATAAGGACAACTTGTCCAACTATTGAGCAAATATGTTTATAGCAACTTTATTCATAGTAGCCATAAACTGCAAAAAAGATATAATTCTATACTGAAGAATGGATAAAGAAACTGTAATACATTCCCACAATGGAGTACTAGTTCTGGGTTAAAAAAAATGACATCATGAAATTTGCAAGGAAATGGATGGAACTAGAAGAAAAATCATCCTGAGTGAGGTAACCCAGGTCCAGAAACACAAATATTGTATATATTGACTTCTGAGCAGATATTAGTTTTTAAGTAAATGATAATGAAGCTATAATTCATAGACCAAGAGAGGTTGGGTATAGAGGGGTTGGTATAGGGAGAAGGATGGATCTCCCTGGGAAAGGGAAAGACAATACATTTTGAGAGTAGATTGGGAACAGGTGGAGATGGAAGAGATCAGGTTGGAATGGATGGATAGAGAAAGAGTGGAGGGAGAGATAGTTGGATTTGGGTAGCATTTTGAGGTAGTGAGAAAACCTAGTAAAATGCACCTTCCTGGAATTCATGAGATTGGCACTAGTGAAGACTCTTTATAATGGAGCATATGGAGTCTGAATTGGACATCTTTTGTAGTCAGACAAGCCTTGTAATGGAGGGACAAGGTCATATATGGTTGAGTTGTTAGTTGAGATGCTTAGTTGAGAAGATTCCTTAACAAACAAGGCTAATGCTAAGACAGAAAGTTGCTCTCTGAAAACTTATAGCAGGGCCCCAAATTTAAATGTATTTTCTATTCAACTCACTGAATGTTAGAAATGGTGAACCAATTCCTCCATTGAGCCATCACCCCAAAGTTCTAGTCTCTTTCATGTGAGCAGGTATTCTGCAGGCTTCAGAAAAAGAAATCTGGACACCAACCCACTTATAAAACCCTCTACCTATAATCTGTACTGACAAAAAGATGCACTGCAACGGTGGCACAGAACTTGAGGATGGTCAATCAATATATGATTTGACTTGATCCCCACTGCAAAAGAGGGAGCTTAGACCCAACACTGCTTGGATGGCCAGAAACTGAAAAGTGGATGGACAAGATACCCAGAGATCCTAGTTAAAACCAAACACAACTGAAAAAAAGATAAAAAAAAATCAGTGAAATGATTTTAATTATGCTCAGATATACTCATTGATTATAGTTTGTTGCCATGTCCAGTTATCATCAGAGAGCTGTGGGGGTGGGGTGCAAAGACCTTATAGCCAGACATTCTGTAAAGAGAGAGTCTAAATTAGAGGCCTCCATCATGTTCCTCTCCTCCCTACAGAAGAGAAAGACTGTAGGAGTCAGAGGGGTTATAGAACATCAGGAGGACAGAACCTACTGAATCAACTAAGCCAGTCTCATGTGAGTTCACAGATACGGAAACAAGTATGGGGCCTGCATGGTTCTTACCAGGTCCTCTGCATATGTGTTTTGGGTATTAGCCTGGTGTTCTTTGTAAAACTCCTAACAGTGGATGTAGGTATATATTTGATTCTTTTGCCTCTCTTGAGTCTCTTTTCCTCCTGGGTTGCCTTGTCCAGCCTCAATATGATGACTTTTATAATGTCTTAATGTGTTTTGCCCTGTCCTATTTGCCTGTTGCCTCATGGAAGCCTGCTGTTTTCTGAAGAGAAAATAGAGCGGGAATGCTTTGGGGAAGAGAAAAATTAGGGGTGAGCTAGGAGAAGTGGGGAGAAGCAAAACTAGTTTTTTTTATTTCAGACACTGTTTTTATTGTTATTAAAAAATTTTCCACCTCCTC
>LOJH01054207.1:0-11768 GCA_001685095.1 Ellobius talpinus
TTATTAAACCAATGAAAGTAACACATAGACAGATGACCCTCCTCCATCACCCACCTTCATGCTAGGCTTCTCTTTCTCCATGCTGTTAACACAAAATCAAAATTCTTAAAGGTGCAGTTAACATGTTTCCTAGTAACCAAACTGTGATGGTTTGAATAAGAATGGTCCCATAGGCTCATACATTTGAATGTTTGGTTCCCACTTAGCAGAATTGTTTGAGAAGGATTAGGAGATATGATTTTTTGGAGGAGGTATGTCACTGGCAGTGGGTGCTGAGGTTTCAAAATCCCATCTCACTTTCTGCCTGCTGCCTGTGGATCCTTTGTAAAGCTCTCATCTAGGGCTACAGCTCCATCCCTATCAGCTTCTCACCATAATAATCATGGACTCACCCTCTAAAGTTGTAAGCAAGCTCCCAGTTGAATACTTTATAAGAGTTGCATTGCTCATGGCATCTCTTTACAGCAATACAGCATTAAGACAAACATTTTTCAAATCTCCTTAAGTCTTTATTTTAATTTTTATACAGTCTATTTTAATCTTATTTATTCTCCTCTCTCCTCTCCTCCTCCCATATCCACCCCTTACAGTTTATTCATATCACAATTAAATTTTAATTTAGTTCCTCTTCTCTTTGCACATTTTGAGAATAGAGGTAATGCTTTTTTTGTCTTCATAGCTAAATTTTAACTACTTTAAAAATATCTGAATCTTTTTTATTTTAAATTTATTACATTCATGTAGTATGTGTGTGTGTATGTACATGCATACATGCTAGATCTTTTTTCACCTCTCAGATCTGTAAACAAAGTAGTTCTTTGGTGTAATACAAGAGTGACACAGATATTTGCAAAATAAGAAGAGTATATATACAATTATAGAGTATCCAGTACTACCCTAAGAAATTAAAATTGTACAAAATTCAAATTAAAGGGATGTTGAAGAGCATATAATTTGTAGCAATAATGTGCAGCCAGTTGGGCAACTAAGATGCCTTTTCTCCCCTACAGTACACTACTTTATGAACTCTATTCCTGTGTATATTTCTCCTAAGTCTATGAAGCGTGGGACATGTTCACTATGATAACCAAACTTTTGTACTGATATCAGGTCATTCAGAAACCTTGGGACACACTGTAAAATCTGAAGGCTTCATCACAGAAACTCCAGGCATCCCGGTGCACATTTTCGCATGACTTCATTTGGTAGCTTGTGCCAAAGAAAGCCAACAGAAGGAAAGATTCCCGTGTAGACAGCTATGCCAAATGGATGTGGCGCCACTGTTACCCAGGAGTGTCCGCCCTTGTAAGGGGGCTCTGGAGACAGCCAAAGGGTGGGTTTGCCCAATGTAAATATAGATAATATTTGTGGTTTGACTCCCACACAGCTATGCAAAAAGGCATTATGGATTGGCTTACAATTTGACCTGGTATTTTTAAAATTACTAATGCATAAATAGAAAACATGAACTAACTGCATAAACAAAGGTCTCTGTCCACCATATGCTAGAAAACTATCACAGGGTCTTGGGACAAAAATAAACAGGGTTTCTACCATGTGTTAAAACTATTGAATTCTGCCCAAATCAAAATTAGGCAAAGCACAAATATTTACTAGGAAAATTAACTTTCTTCTTCCTTCCCTCATTTGCTCAAGGGCAAGGACGAAAGATGAGTAATTATTCATGGAGTTTTTAATTGATTAAAGAAGTCAATTGAGTTAACTCTTTGTAGGAAAGCAGTTGTTTTCCCCACAACTATACTAAGAGGTACTTTGTATACCAAACCCGGAACTCTTTTATTTTATACTATCTACATGTAGTTAGAATTTCTTCCTTTTTAAGGATTTATTTTTAAGTGTGTGTGTGTGTGTGTGTGTGTGTGTGTGTGTGTGTGTGAGCACGCACATGCATGTGCGTATGTGCATGCATACCCAGGTGAGCCCATGTGCCCACAGACAGAAGACGGGTATTGATGCTGGGTGCCCTGGAACTGGAGCTGCTGCTGGTTGTGAGCCACCTGATATCAAGGATGGAAACCAAACTCAAGTCTTCTGTAAAAGCAGAAAAGCCCCCTCTACTGCCGTGCTATCTCTCCAGCTCGGCATTTTATGTGTTGCCTACAGAAGCGAAGGGAAAAGGGAAAGTACACATGCTTATATGGAGAACTTAAACTCTAAAAATTTAAGTAATTTGAGTTAAGTTGTGGAAATGGAATGATTAATCCCCTGACTTGATTATTGCCCCGTGAACATGGTAGATTAGTTTTTGCTGTCTATATGTATATATGTCAATTAAAGCTAGAAGATTTACAAAGGCACAATAAGAACTAAAATATAAATACTGTTCAAATATTAATTATTGCAAAACTTTTTTTCTTTCTTCTTGCAAAACTTTTTTTCTAAGAAAAGAAGAAGAATACAAACTAGAACAGAAAGAGAAGCCTTAAGCATTTACTCAGTGTGGTTTCCCAGCAGGCTAAAGGTAAGCATATCATTCAGTATTTATCAGGAAATTTTACTCCAAGGAGTAACTTCATTCTCAATAGAAAACATTTTCAATAATACATGTGGTTTCTCTAAATAAAAACTGTATTTCCCTATAAATTCTTAAGTGAGTAGGCCACGTTAGTATTCCTCCATAGCTGTAAAATGCCCATTAGTCTTCATGTTTATATATTTATAACTTAAAGAAATAATACTTGTTCATCAGTGCTGATTTTTTACACATTGTGTCCTCACTCAGGCCTGGCTTAATTAATTAATTAAGGCTAAGTGAATATGAATATTTCCAAGTACTAGATTAGCTTATTGCCATATCATTAGCTGATTGAAAAAATGCAAGCTTTGCATTAAAAAGATGAAAGTCCAAATATTCGCCCTTTCCAGTGGCAGTCAGCATATGTATCATTTCATTTGTCTGAATCTTACTATTGTCATTTGTATAAGGATAATAATTTCTCCCTTTATTAAGAATATTTGTGATATCTTGGCACTTGATATGCCTATCAAGCCCGTAGCTTCTACCTGGACTTCTGACCAGAATAACTGGTGCAGTTAACTGTGCAGCCACAGGAAGCATCAGGCCCAATCAGTCTTTACAATCACAAAAAGCTGAAACACAGAGTTCATGGCAGCAGTTCAAGAATATCCACAAATCAACTGGCAAATAGTCCTATTGACTCATATCACAGTAAAGGGGAAGATAAAGTTGCATGATAATGCTAGAGAGAGTCACAAATAAATGATGAGTCTAGAGACAGAATTCATGTCAAAGATGAAGTGGCTGAGATTTTGTACTATAAATCCAAGCTTTCAGGAACGTTATGTGCCTGTGTTTTCACTTCTTAGAGGTTCTGATCTTCTGGTATTCTTTGCCCCTATTTCAAGCCCTGAATCAAACCAATCAAACAAGAAGAGAACAAAGGAACTTTAGAGGAAGTAGAGTTCGAGGTACTGGTGTGACAGAAGTTCAATCAAACCAAATGGACAAGAAAGATGCATGTTAAATTATCTATATTGACTGAAGCTCGGTTTTACAATGTAACTTCCCCAAATAAACTTAGAGCCACAAGATCCAAAAGACTTATTTGAAAATTTCAGGATATGGGTATGAAAAGCACTATACTAGAAATGAAGCCTCTTCTTTGATGTTGGAGAAAACTATCCTGTGGTTATTCCTTTTTTACCCGCTGTGTTTTCAGTAATAATTTCAGGACACTTCTCTGTCTCTCTGTTTTAAAAATGGTGTTCCACTCCTGTGCACACAAGCTGTTACTGAAGAGCCATGTTCTTTCACTACACATTTCTGTGCACAGAGAGGAGCAGTACAAAAACCAACAGGAGCATTCCTAGAATTCTAAGATAAGTTCCTGGGAACAAAGTGATCTTTCTATCTACCCAGCATGGAAATACGTTTTCACATTGAATACATCATCTAAGTCCACCTGAGGGAATTCCTTCCTCCCAGGACTCAGTCATGCTTTCAAACCAATTAAGAGACTATGAGTTTAATAAATTTTCCAATTGTAAAAGAAAAGTATGCATTATGAAGCAACAGATCTCCACGGTATATTTTTTATTATCTTATAAAAGCCTTTAAAGCATTTGGCTCCAATAAGACATTTGTCTTTTGCCACAATTCTTTTGAAGTTGTGTTTATTTAATTCTTCTCAGCTGGAGCCCTGTAGTATTTGTCTCATCTCCTCAACACTTTGGCAATTTATTAGCGGGAGGGGGCTTATGTAACAGTGAGTGCTAACTTCCAGGCATGATATCATTACTATTGCTATAGGTTTTATATACATACATACATACATACATACACATATATATCTAATAGGCTCATATAATATATGATATATAATATATAATAATATATGTACAGGATAATATATGTAGCATACTATATATGCTTATTTCTGAAGTGTATGAATAAAGAGAGTCCCTGCCCTAAGGATGTAGCTATAGGATTCTATTATTACAAACCTATTTGTACATGTTGTAAGCCGAGTCTAGCAAATATTTCCCAACTAATGTCTCTGATTTAAGTGTCCAGTGGCTTGTTGTTGGAATGAGGCTCATCCAAGGAAGCTGAGTAGAGCTCACTATCTGTGAATTGTCCCAGTTCAGTAAGTATTGATAAATTATCGATCAGTACTTTATTGGACACCTGGTCCTGCATTGTGTTATCCAAAGCCAAAGTAATTTTAAGATTGCGAGACGCTCCAGGAGTTATTCGGAAAGAATCGTAAAGCAGACTGTCTCATGCTAGCACCTTTGTGTTTACCCACCCACCTGTGAAGTACACTCTTCCTCTTACCAGATCACATGAATTCTAATTGTGGACTTTTGCCTCCAGCCTTCAGAAGTTAGACAACGTTAAAAATCCTATGCACTCTGTCCATTGCATCCCTCATCTGTAGGTATAACAATCTGGCTGTTGTTACATACAAAGGTACCATCATAGTGTCTGAGAAATAGGAACAACTCCATCAGTGATAGTCGTTATTTTCACAGTTCTCTTGTGTATCTACAGCTGAAGTTACTGGTGCTTTCTCTCTCTCTCTCTCTCTCACTGATCATTTTAGTTTAACAATAGAAGCCAACAGCTAGCTGAAAGGTAGAAGCCCAAACCTTGTTTGCATTACTCAGAGCACATTTGTTTCTTTGGGTAACATTAAGAAAGGTAATCAAAATATGAGTCCCTTCCTGATGCACACAAGACAGTGAAGAATTCTGTGGGGGGCCCACAGAAGTGGGTCCGCTCCACCTTGACAGAAGGTCGGAGAGCTTAAGCCTGCTCTTGCTCTTTCAAATTCCACCTTGACAGAAGGTCGGAGAGCTTAAGCCTGCTCTTGCTCTTTCAAAGTTATTGACAAGAAGTCTGACTAGAGGAGTGGCCACAAACAAGATCCTGACCTAGGGCGTGGTTACTTAGCATATTGGATATTAAGATGGCCCGTTGAGGTGTATCTTCTCCACCTTGACCAAAGGTTAGAGAATTCAAGCCTATTTCTGCTTCTTCAAGGATAAGACAGGAGGTTTGACACAGGAAGTGGCTGCCTATAGGATACTTGATCTAAGGTGAAGTCACTGCATGTCCTCTTTAAAATATCAGAATGCTTAACTCAGGAAATAGTGACTTGATATTTCAAGTACTGAAGTAAGTAATTGTTCTGTTTGTCCTCTGAGTCATGTTAAAACAGTCTTGCCTCCCCCTTTTTTGGACTGGGGTATATAAACATATGGAAAATAAACATGGACATATTCAGTATTCACTGGATTGCCCTCCTGGTTCTATCCTATGTCTCTCTATTTCTTTTGTATCTCTGTTCCTTCTACGTAATTTTTTCTAATCCACATGCCCTACCCTGGAATGTATAAACCCCATCAAAGCTAGATCTTGAGAGATGTTGCCCCAATGTGTGGCTGTGACAGAATTTCTATCAGACTTTTCCCCACTGTGGAAGCCTAAATTCAGGACCTTTAGGGGGCAAGGTGAGATTAGCGCACCGAAGGTATCTTCTTCATTGCAGATGCCAGCACATCAGCTGCACTTTCCCAGGGACTAGATCACACTTACTTTTCAACCTGCCCTTTCTTCCTGCTCCCCATACTCATAGGTTTCAAATTTGCTTCTGAGTGGCAGCCTTGCACCTTCCCTTTGGACCAAGCTCTCTTCTATCTCTGGCTTGAGGAATCACCAGCTCTTAAGGGGTGCCCCTGTATGCGTCACTGTCTTGGTCCCCAGGAGCTTTTGTTTCATGCTTCTCCACTTCTTGTATTTTCTGCTATATCTTCTGCACTAGTAAAACAATTTTTAGAAACAATGGTTTTTAATTAAAAACTTGACCTCTGGAATCAGGAAATCTCAGCCTAAATGTTAACATGATCTATTTAGTAAAGCTAGCATCTGTATAAAAACAAGATTTCTTTCAGTTAAGTATGATGACACACTCACCTAGTTTAATAAGCAGAGTGTAGTGAACATTCAGGAAACACTGGATGTTTTTATTATTTTTATTTTTTAAAACTAGATTTAAATCATACTAGATTTGTTTCCTGCTTACCAAATATTCCTTACTGCATATCACAAAAACAAAGATTCCACCAGTTTTATGATGTATCTTTATGGTCTATATCATTGTAATGAAAAATACCATCTTGAGCTACACAAGATGAAATAGGGTATAGTACATATTTAATCTCGAATTTTAAATGAAAAGTGCACGTGCCCAGTGTCAACATAGGCAGCCATAACATAACAATTCATTGTAATGCATTAATGGAGTCCACAGAAAAACTTGGCTGTGTATTAAGAGTCTCCTGAGAGCCTTTTTAAAATGTAGGCGATGTTTCCGAAAAGTTCCCTTTTCACTTACACTGTGGCCCCGAGACGCTGCACCTCTAAGAAGCAGCAGCTGACGCTGGTGGGTCCGGTTTGAGGCCCCAGGTGGAGTGAAGAGGCACACCGAGGCCTGTCTCGCATCTAACGGTCCTTTTCTGAAAAGAACCCTCTCATCAGAATGATAAAACCGAATTTCTCTTGGTACTCCTTCCTGTATCGTGTCTATTTTGCTCCCTCCCTCGCCGTTCATGCTAGGATACAATATCACAATTTTCTAAAACATAAACCTGTATAAAGGTATGATATACCCGATAAAAATATTATTTGAACAATAGCCCTTTGTTTGTCATTCTAACAGCAAACAAGATGCATTCAGAGTTGGCTGGCTTAGTTGTGGTTGGCAAGTCCATTTGATGGCCCGAGGTGGTGATGCTTCATTTGACCAACAGATGGCAGTAGCAGTCTCTTTTTCCCCTGTTTTACGAAAATTGAAACTAAGTGGCTTGTAAGAGCCTCCAGGAGAGCTCATCGCCTTTTTCTAGATGCTCTTAGTTCGTAGTTGATTTTGAAGCATTAGCTCACCCTTGGAGCACAGGGACACTCTTTCACTGAGAAAATGTAACCACGTTTTCAGGAGAAATGCTTCCTACACATTCACATTTTCCTAATTCAAATGGGAAACTAGGCGACTGTGATTGTCTCATTTCTGATGTACATAATTAAAAAAATTCATACATCTGGATATTTTGGTCACACTAAAATTACATTTGCTACAAGCTATTAAGGGGAACTCACACTTTCAGCATTGCGTATGTTTGCCTGATTCATCATTTCGCTTGTCTCCATCAAGTAACCATTACAGACCTAGGCACTGGTGCTTGTCAATGGCGCGCAACTTTAGGAAAAGCCCAGAGAGCACTTGTTGCTTTTAGTGTATTCTGATACGTTATACAGGAACTGAGGTGTGCTGAGTCTCCTTCCTCTTCATCTCCTGTGTAGTATTTTGATGTGTCAACACAGAGTTTCTAATATGAAATGTAGAAAACATTCTTTGCATTGCCAGCATTCTACAAGAGGGCAGCACATCCATAAACAGAGACATTTATAATTCTAGAATTCAGAAGATACTTTAAGATTATATATATAAAACTTGCTTTAGCAATCTAGTGTTTCAAACAAATTTTTATTTTTATACCTACCAAAATGAAAGAAGAAATACATTAAGACAATGAAAATTTCGATTATAAGGTATGTACAGTTTTAAACTGTCAAACTACTTTGTACATATACAGGTAAATATCACTAAACAACTATAAACATTGATTCTTTCCATTGTTTTCAGTTTAATAGCTATCATTTAACTACCAAGTCTGTAAGAATCATGTTTACTGGAAGCTTTAAATTTAAATTCAGAATGACATTTGTACATTAAGGTGCTTTTTAACCTCATTTTAAGCAATGGGACAAATCAGGGCAATTCATGTTGAAGCCTTCTTTCTTGATTCCTACTCTAATTCTGTAGACTCAGAGCTGGATATCTTTTGCCCCTTCCCCCAACTTGCTACTTAGGATCCACTTTTATATTTAGAATCTGAGTTCAGGAATTCAAGTACTATAGAAATTCTTACATTTGCATCATGGGGGAATTTGGAAATAGATTAACCTGAAAGCATAAGAGTATGAATGCGGCAAGGCTATTCATTCTTGCCACTCAGTATTGTATGAAGGGTCTGATCATGACACCAAGAGAAGGGAAAGCAAAAGACATATATATTAGAGACGATGAAATACATTTTTAGTGTATGCTCTCGCTTATAAAAAAGAAAATTGCCCCTTTCATACTTTGCCTCGTTGGTATGGAGGCTATAATACCAAGTTCCTGATAAGGATGCCATGATGTCACAGTTGAGAGAAAGACTGCCCCTAAAGTAAAACTCAGAACTTTCTAGTGGAGTCAGCAAAGTTACAAAGTAACAAAGCTACAAAGTTTTTCTCTATTCCACCCCCATCTGGTACTGAAATTAAAAAGTGTCATTTATAATTTCCCCAAAGAAAACAAACTATTTTCTTTGTTCAGGAGAATTACAGAATATGATTTTGACAAAAAAAGTTGGATCGAAATGACAAAATATAGTGAAACAAACCAAGGGTGCCTAAGCAGAGAGGCATACTGTATGCAGAGATGTGTCAGCTCAGCAAGACAAATATGTCCATCATCTCCAAACTGATTTATGGGCTTAATATACTTTTCACAATAATCTTAGTCTTTTGCAGATGTGCACAAGCCTCTTTTAAAGTTTGTGGAAACACACAGGACCCCAACAGAATAGCCAAAGCATTAGAATATGGAAAATACATAGTGAAAGAAATCACTCTGCCTGATACTAAAATTACTATAAAATTACAGAAATCAGTATTATCTGTCATTCTCATGGGAGTAGATACACAGATACATGCAAACCATGATGTTTTGTGAATAATCTCTTACAAACACATTTTTAAAAATAAGTTCATCTTCACCATTTTACATTATTTTTAGAGTAGCGGGATAGGCAAATCTCAGCATTTACTTCATTTGGTCAAGGAGACAATAGTAGCCACAAACTTTGAAGTCTCTGTGACCCCAAAAAGAGATTAGAAGCATATAAAATCTAGATATAAGGATTCCTTGAAAGAGACAATGGTGTTCAGAAGACAGAATAAAAGGCTTGTTTGGCAAGCAAGGGCAAACTTAGTAGTTGACACCGTGTTGACCCTGTTTACCTCATACTATTAAAATTCATTGTGATTTGCCTTCTTTTTTATTTGTCTTTCATATTAGGACCAAACACTGGGATGTGAGAGAGTTTGCGACTAGAGGAAGAGGGAGTTTCTGTCCCGATCAGAATTCTGTGGAAGAGAGTATTGTAAGGAACATGTATGATCACATATTGTGCAACTTTAGAAACAGTCTGAACACGATACAACTAGACCTAGACCTAAGGTTTTCCATGTGTATGCGTGAGCCACATAGGAAATGTTGGAGTGTTTAATTGCACATTTGATGTTTTTGGGAAAATGGGAACTGAGACCAGAACCTTTTATCTACATGGTTATTATTTATATCAACTCAAAAAGGCTGCCACATTGACCATTGAGGGTTTTCAGCTCTCAAGCATATTTGACGCTTCGCCAGGTTCCATGGTAAGAACACATGTAAGGACAGCAAAAGAAAATACAGAAGGTTACAGTTTCCATATAAACTTCCCACTTATGAAAGATGGACACAGCTTTCTTTGTGTGTTTCAAGTTTGTCTAGCCTTAGAAACTCTCGATGGCACTTACCTCTCCAGCAGCCTCCCCCTTAAGTCTTCCAGGTGCAAATACCAGACTTATTAATTTAAGGAGGAAGCACCCAAATTCTTCTTTTAAATTGTGCTTATGGAATATGTAAGCTTTTTGATATTAATGAATTAGGAGTTGAAGGTTCTTGCTTCACTAAAATATTTCTTGTAAGTTCCATTGAAGATGTGAGAATTTCACCATGATGCCAACTTAACAGCTATAATGGAAATTAAAGAAAATAAAATTGAGGATAATTATAAGAAAAGGAGATGGCAACTGAGAAGTGATTAGACTAAGGCTAAATTACTTATCTTCTCCTGTCATTTTCTATTTTTTTCTCTTTTGAGATAGAGAAAGTGTTAGAAAGTAGAAAAAATTATAGCTTATTATTCAATGGCAACTAATAGGTGCTTTTATTCTAATTGCACAAAGCCTAATTAATCTGGAAGTATTAAGAGGATTCTCTTTTAATTTGTTAGGAGAAATCTAAAAACTAGGCAATTTTAGAAGAGCAGATACCTTTGTATAATACAATTCTTTAGTGTTGTCTTTGACAGGGAGGGAGGGAGGAAGAAGGCTGGAGGAGCTGAAGAACCCCAGGGGGAGGGAGAGGTGGGAGGACAGGTGTGTTAGCCCCCTGTCAGGTATTAACGCAGGGAAAGGCAGAGCAAAGTTACATTGTTTAAACACATAACTTAAAAAGTCTATCTGCATCACAAAATTAACAAAATCCATTCTGTGATATAGAATATTCACAAACATCCCTTTTTATAACCATACATAAGTGTCGTTCTTGGTCCTTATCAAGGAAACCTTTTTGCAACAGGCAAAGACCACTACAGAAAACCACAACCAATCCAAATGCAGACTTATACATTCCAGTTCCAATGGATGCATCTAGAAAATACCCCTGCACCTAAGGTTCTCAAACATTGCAGAAGAGGAGGTGGAAAGATTTTAAGAGCCTGCAAGGATCAAGGAGTTTGGTGTGAGAGTGTGCCTCCTAGTAATATCAGAAATCATACCCATAAAGTCTCACCAACATGGCTGCCGAGACATGTGCTGAGCAGGTATGACACCAGTGAACATGTCAGACACCGGTGAACATGCCAAACTGAACAGAGAAAGACTCATAACTCCTCAACCCTACAAAAAGAACTAAAGGCACAGAGGAAAGCTATGAATTAGAAAGGTGGCCAGTGGCTTTCTCTAAAGTAGTACACTCCAATTGAATGTCCCAGCGACAGTCAGCCTTGAGTACAAACACACAGGTAGCACTATACTGACTGAATCTATACTGAACTATATACTAAACTTAAATATAACCTATATTTCAGAACATAAACATATATATGAATACAGTGCACCTGGGGATCCATCCATTGGGAGTGAAGGTAAAACATTGCTCATCCCTAAAGGGGATGGCACATGTCTGACTTATCAAGCCTCAAAAAAGAGAAATGCAGGTCGTGGTGGGGGTGGTGGTCAAGCAGTCATAACCATTGTGGAGTCAGCTTGTTCGCCGGAAGTGTCAGGAGCTTGCACCAAGAGCATTCATTATTAGGAATTTCAAAATGTGATTTCTTCCTCTGAGAAT
>LOJH01054208.1:0-12066 GCA_001685095.1 Ellobius talpinus
TGTGTGTGTGCTCAGAGACATTCTGGTTTGATCTCAAACACTTGAGGCCATCTAGGCCTGCATTTTGCCAGACAGGCATAAAGGAGGAGGTGTGTCTGGGAGACAGGGAAGTGAGGATGCTACACAAAGGAAGTAGGAGACATGGACACCAGATCTACGTTCTGAGAACAGGAAGGGTCCGAGAGTGGCAAGGTCAGTGGGGTTCACTGAGGGGAAGAAGTTTCACAGAGGGACACTGGAGCAAATAAAGAAGATTGGGACACAGGATGTTTGAATTTAGAATATTGACAGGCCTATTATTTCTCTAGATAAAAACATTCCCCTTACTATGTCAGGACAGAAGTAGGGATAGGGATTGATTCCCTCTGTCAAGCCATTTGTATAAAGGCAGGTTTCTAACAAAACAAATTTGAAGTTCTGGTTTTCTAAAACATTAAGTGATATAAATTATATTTACCTCAGTTTGTATCTTTATCATGAATATATCCTGTGACCTGAAGCAGGCTTCAGAGGAAGGTTGTTGGTCTTAGCACTGCTTAAATGAAGCTGAACGTGAGACTGTGAACAGACGGTGAAAATGATAGGCCCTGGACAACTGTTCTTCTCGGTGGGATAACAGTCTCCAGGCAACACTGGAAGCAGGTAGCTTGCCTACCAAGGTTTGTCAGCACAAACTACTGTTCTCACATGCTGCCCAAGCTTTCTGATGAAAAAAAGAGCAAGGATCAACAAACTTGCAAGCCTCTCTTCAGTTAACATGTACAGAAACAGATTCCTGAATGGAGTCTCAATTTTCCAAATAATTTTGTACTAAACACTTAAATTGACTTGTTAACAATATAATATCGAATTTTAACATATTATCAAATTTTAACATACTATCAAATTTTACACTCAGTGAATTATCTGCATCTCAGTAAAAGTAGATTTGTAAGGGTTCAAAATATCTAAGTGAATATACTAAATACATATTATATTTTACCGTAAAACATATTATGGTAAAAAGGTTTGTACTGTAAAACTTTGTCATCAACTAGAAACTTGACTGTTGCTAAATTCTTCTAATTAATTAGGGGATAGCAATATTTCCCAGTTG
Organism: Ellobius talpinus; assembly: GCA_001685095.1. Taxonomy (NCBI): domain Eukaryota; kingdom Metazoa; phylum Chordata; class Mammalia; order Rodentia; family Cricetidae; genus Ellobius; species Ellobius talpinus. The sequence continues at coordinate 1,097 of LOJH01054208.1, forward strand.
GTAGAGTTCCTGTTTGAGTCTCAGAGCCATGTAACCAGGCCATAATGACACCTTCTTCTATCCCAGGACTCAGGTGCTGGAGGCAAAGGGATCTGAGATTCAGGGGCCAACCATGGCTACACAAGGTTCTGCCTCAGAGAAAAACTAAATAACAAAACTAATAATAAAACTAAATAATAAAACTGATAATAAAACTAATAATAAAACTGATTGACAGTTGTTGTACTCAGTGGGCCCCATGCCAATATTAATACGAAACTTTTTAGAAAGCAGTAAAGAAAGATCACCTTGGTCGGAACCTCTGCTTCTGAAGTAGGGCCTGACACCAAGGAGGAATGTTCTTACCAGTCCTAAAGCTTGTCCTCAGACCTTCACATGCGGAGCATCCTCCTCAGTGAAGACCAGAAACAGATTCAAGGAGCTGGTCAGGCCATGTCACACATCCCTCAGTCCATACCATTAAACTATGGGCCAGCCGAAAGCTCTCCTTTTCACACAGTAGCAGAACGACAGGAAACATAGACTAGACCCTTTGTATCTTCAGTTATGATGTCTCTCAAGGGACATCAAATGTATTTAATACACTTATTTTCTTTCTCTTTTTAATCTGTCTTTTATTATGAAGCTCTCAGTCAGGAACATAAAGTGTGTTCAGGAAATATATTTTAGATTCATATATTCGGGTGATGTGGGAATCCAATTTTTAGAAAGAATTAGAACAACAACAAAAATGAGCAGATTGTTTCATGGCAGTAATGAAGTTAAAAATGGCACAATGAACTAATAGAAAATAGAGGGAATAAAAAGAAACATTCTACATAAAACTACCACCTAAGAATGAGGGCAAAAAAGAAAAAAAAATCAATGTGTATTTTCAAAGAACCAAAACTTCTAATTAGCAGACCAACAGTTAAAGATGTACTTCAAGAACAAAATAGTACCGAAGGGTTCAGAAAGATGGAGTCTAATGCACATAGATTTTGTCTGTAGGAAATACAGCGCATCCACTTAGGTTCTAGCTGATTAATTTTGTATGACTAGTACTTAAGACATCTTTGTATAAAGCCACGTGTGATGTTACAAGCCTGTACTCCTAGCACCCTGAGGCTGAGGCAGAAGGATTAGAAGGTCATCCTTCTAGGTTCAAGGGTGAGTTCAAGAGCTAGCCTGGGGTCCTCAAGGCCTTGTGTCTGAAATAAACAAACAGACAAGCACAGTTGGCCACAACAGTGCTCAAACATCTCCAGAATTAAATCTAACTAGAGACCCCTGGGTTCCTTCTTAAATTGACTTCAGAGTTATTTGGAGCCACTTTTTAGGTTACCTTGATGCATCCTTCATCTGCCTGAGAGAGTGTGCTGGAGCATCTTCACAACATTGGCACCCTTTAAGACAAACTTTAAAAGTCACCAGAACGTGGCCTGAGCTATCTATTTAATATGTGGAATATAATGTCAATGTTTTAAAAGAAGCTTCTATTTTGGAAAAATGTCTTTTAGCATTTGTTACATAAAGTTACTAAAGCAAATCAATACATTTTAATTTTGAAAATAATCCACGTTGCCATACATCTACAAAGAACCTCCAGTAGAGAATTAACAATGTGCTATATTAACATATGATTCATAATATTTAAAACCGGACCATTTTGTCCCCATAAGTGATACATGATTCAGAAACAATTTTAGTTCTGTTTAGGTGCTAAGGCGCACCGCTGCAGCCTGGGGAGCACAGCACAAGTGTTCCTGTTGTCACTGTCTGCAGCGTGTAGTCCTCTGTGCAGAAAGTGATCCCTTGCGTCCTCGCATAGCATATGCACCATATGTCACAAGCTCTTGAGCCTGCACCTGACCCATTTGTTTTATAGAACTTCTGCCCAAAGCTTCATCAGAAAATAGCCTCAAATCTTGGGCTGTTTTAAGACAGACTGACTGAAAGAACATATAATTAGTTCAGCTCCTTAAATAGAACATATTATGCTTTTTATAGCATAGTTATAGTGATTTTTCTCCCTGAACTAGAGGAAACCTATACCAGAGGACATGCAGGGAAAATTACACTAAAATTTTTACTGTGTTCCATTGGTCCTTCAAAGATGTCAAATTGCTCTAAGTTAAAAGGACATACAAATATATAAGGCTACAGGAAACAAAGGTTACTGAGAACAGTGTCTATTGTATAACTCAAGAAGACAAAATAACAACCTCCAGAATGAGAAAAGCTTTTCACCCATCCCACATCTGACATAGGAATGATCTCCAAAATATATATAGAACTCAAGAAACTAAACATCAAAAAACCAAATAAGCCAATCCAAAATGGGTACAGATTTAAACAGAGAATTATCAACAGAAAAATCTCAAATGGCCAAAATACACTTAAAGAATTGTTTATCATCCTTAGCCATCAGGGAAATGCAAATCAAAACGACACTGAGATACCATCTGACACCAGTCAGAATTACTAAAATCAAAAACACTAATGATAGCTTATGTTTGAGAGGATGTGGAGTAAGGAAAATACTCCTCCAGTGCTGGTGGGAGTGAAAAATTGTACAGCCAATTTGGAGATCAGTATGGCAGTTTTTCAAAAAATTGGAAATCAATCTACTTTAAGGCACAACTATACCAATCTTGGGTATATACCCAAAGGATGCTCAATCACAAGGAGACTTGTTCATCTATGTTCATAGCAACATTATTCATAATAGCCAGACTCTGGAATCAACCAAGATTCATTTGAACTGAAGAATGGATAGAGAAAATGTGGTACATTTACACAATGGAGTACTACTCACCTGCTAAAAACAATGACAACATGAAATTTGCAGGCAAATAGAAGGAACTAGAAAAAAACATCCTGAGTGTGGTAACCCAGACCCAGAAAGACAAACATGGTATGTACTCCCTCATAAGTGGATGTTAGTTGTAATGTAAAGGATAACCATGCTACAACCCACAGCTCCAGAGAAGCTGTGTAACAAGAAGGGCCCAAAGAGGACACATAGACTTCCCTAGGAAGAAGAAATAAAAAAGATCACCTGGGTAAACTGGAGATGTGGGGAGTGGGAGGATAGGAACATGAGGGGTCTGGTTGGGTGGGTTGGGGCGAGCTGGAGGGCGGGAGTAATGAAAGAAATGTCTTGATGAAGGTGGACATTTCAGGGTCAGGGAGAAACCTGGAGCCAGGAAAACCCCCAGGAATCCACAAGGGTGACTCTAGCTAAGACTTCTAGCAACAGTGGAGAGGGTGTCCAAACTGGCCATCTCCTGTAATCAGATTGCTGACTTCCCTGATAGTCATCAGAGAGCCTTCATTCAGCACCTGATAGAAGCAGATGCAGAGATTCCCCAGCCAAGCAGTGGCTAAGCTCTGGGAGTCCTGCTGAAGAAAGGAGGGCGGGATTGTAGGAAACAGGAGGGACAAGGCTATCTGAACCCACAGAGACAGCTGACCTTAGTTCATGGGAGCTCACAGACTCTGGATCAACAACCAGGGAGCCTCTGAATGTATGACAGTTGTGTAGCTTGGTCTGTTTCTGAGCTCCTAGCAATGGGATCAGGACCTGTCCCTGGCACTTGAAACAGCTTTCTGGAACCTGTTCCCCATGCTGGGTTGCCTGGCCCAGCCTTGCTGCAGGGCGAGAAGACAGGGAGAGGAATAGTGAGGCATGTAGGTAATCAGACCACGGTGTCTAAGACATCAGTGTGACCATAGGAAAGGCCTAAGAGAGCACTGACTGGGTCACTCAAGTGTAAACTTCACATCGATGCTAGTGATTCTGTTTTAACTTTTTTGGGAGATATTTATATTATTTTATTACTAAATATTTTTGTGATATTAACCTTCAATTTGTTGTGAGAACTGACTTGTAGGAGTATTAAATTAGAAAATAAATTAATATGCATTTAACAAAAATACACCTTGTGATTTAACAAGCTAACAATATTTATTTTTATAACTTGGGATAATTTTTTATTCTCTAAAATGGTCTTGGTGTAATCAGATCTATAGCACATTTAGATATTGTCAAATTTTTTTGGTTTTGTAGGACAAGGTTTTGTAATGTTGCCAGGACATCCTCAGATCCCCTGTGGAGACCAGGCTGATCCTGAGCTCACTGAGCCTCTTGCCTTAGAGTCTTTAGTGCTGGGCTATGCGCAGCAATGTGCTTTCTTTAGGACGGCATTAGTCACCTGGTAGGGCAAATCAAAAACTCAAGGTCAGCCTAGTCTACCCACACAGAAAGAGCCTGCCAATGTAACCACAATGAGTTAAAAAGAAGGAAGGGTAGAAGAGGGAGAAGGAAAAGGGGAAAGAGTAGAAATAAGGAAAAAGCAATCAATATCCTAGAATTAACTATGATTTGGAAAAGTGGCAGATCATAGCCTGCTTTTACATTTTGTCATCACTAGCATTGGTGATGGGTTGGGGGGTCATGTATGATATAACAAAGCACATATGGAGGTCAAGGAAAAACTATGTAGCCTGTTTTTCCTTCCTCTGTTATCTGCATTCCTGGGACTGAACTCAGGTCACCAAACTTCCCACTTTACCTACTAACCTCCAAACAATCCTTCACACCCTGTTGAAGTCATGGTTTCCACACCTCCAATTCTTTGATAAAATAAATCAAAATAAAATACTGTAGAGTCATGGCTAATACTTGTTAACTTGATAGGATCGATAATCTCCAAAGAAAACAGACCTTTGGGCATGACTATAGAAGAGTTTCTAAATTAGGTTATAATTTGAGGTGGAAAACCTACGCTAAATATAGGTAGCCCATTCTATGTATCCTGGAAGGAGTAAAAAAGAAAAAGTGAGCTGATAATCCATTTTCTACTCTTTGTGATTCTTGACTGTGGACACAATATGACCAGTTGCTTTCAGCTCCTGCTGCCTTTCCTTCCTGGACGTGTGGAAAATATTCTCATCCTGAGAGCCAGAACACACCCTCTCTTCAGTTCATTTTGTCAAATATTTTGCCACAGCAAAGAGGAAAGCAACCAAGTAACTAATATATACTAAGCAAGAATATTTCTGCTGACATTGACTTATTATGAATTCCAGATTTTTTGTCTCAACTACTCATGCATAAATATCCCATTAATACCACAAGCCTCCTCAAATTTTACAGTATCTGCATTTTTCAATTATTCCTTTCTCTCCTAAGAAGAAGGAAGTTAGCATTCTAGTTTGAGACTTTCATCAGTCAAAATAGTCAATTAAATAAAAACATACTCCCCATCCTCCTGCCTCTGCCTCATCTGCATGTTCTACCAATGTGTGCCTCCCAAACAGGTGTAAGAACAGGTTATATAAAAATCTCTGGGTGGAGACCCAGAAAGACAAACACGCTATGTATGGACTCACTCAAAAGTGGGAATTAGATGTAGAGCAAAGGATAACCGGGCTACAATCCTCATTCCCAGAGAAGCTAGGTAACAAGGAGGACCCTAAGAGGGACCATGGATTTCTCTGGGAAGAGGAAATAGACGAGATGTCCTGGGTAAACTGGGAGTGGGGGAAGAAGAGGGGAAGGGAAGGGGATGGGAACATGAGGGATCAGGATGGTCAAGTTGGGGAAGGGATGGAGGGGAAGAGTAATGAAAGAGATATCTTGATAGAGGAGTTCATTTTGAGATTAGGGAGAAACCTGGTACCAGGGAACCCCAGCTAAGACTCCTAACAATAGTGGAGAAGGAGCCTCAACTATCCTTTCCCAAAACTCAGATTGGTGACTAATTGCCATCATAGAGCCTTCATGCAATACTTGATAGATCCACAACCAAGCAATAGACCGAGCTCTGGAAGTCCAATAACAGAGAGGGTAGAAGAATTATATAAGCAAGGAAGTAGTCAAGATCATGACAGGAAAATCCACAGGGACAGCTGAACTGAGTTTGTGGAAGCTCACTGACCGGATAACTAGGGAGCCAGCATGGGACTGATCTAGACCCTCTGCATCTGGGTGACAGTTATGTTGTTTAGTGTGTTTTGGGGACCCTGGCAGGGGAACCAGGACCTGTCCCTGACACATGAGCTGGCTCTTTGGAACCTATTCCCTATAGTGGGATGCTATGTTCAGCCTTGATGTAGGGAGGAAAAACTTGGTCCTGCCTCAACTTGATATGCTTTTTTGGTTCCCAAAGGAGACCTTAACCCATCTGAATGTAGATGGAGGAGTGTATGGGGGTGGGTGGAAGGGAGGTTAGGGGAAGGAATGGGAGGAGAGAAGGGAGGAGAAACTGTGGTTGGTATATAAAATAAAGAAAAAAATCTCTGAGTGGATGGGAGAAGGACTCATGAAGCCCTAGCCTAGCTAAGGAGCTATTGGTAATTGATGGCTGCCCAGGGATGCATAGAAATTCAGTTTTCTTCAAGGAAGAGGCTCCTTAGAGGCTCTTATACTCTAGTAGATGGCCCTACACTTATGCACATACAAGGAGCACTGAGTGGACACAGTGGGAAAGAATAACGCACTACTACATCAAAACCCTGAAAGTTAGGAGGAAATCATGGGAAAGGGTTGGAGTAGAGGGAATGCAGGTTACACTCGATCAAAGCAGACTGTATGCATGTACAAAGTCCTCAACAATATTGCAGATCAGTAAGTGTGTAATGCACAGATGTCCCAAGCCAATCTCCTGAATTGTCTTTTAATCAAAATGATAAAGCAATGAATGAAAATGGAGAAGCTCTTAGCTTTGCTATTGCAAGGACCGATGGGAATGACCACTTGCTAATTTCTGTTTATTCATGGTTGCTTTGCTTTCCTGGAAAGGTTTTGAGCAATAATTACAGCAGTCTCCACTACCAACCATTTACTGATCACTATCATAAATCAGGCAGGGTCCTTTCCCGTTCTCAGATCTATTGATGAATTGTTCCTACCTCATTTTCATAGCCATTGTGACTTGAATCATACAACCTACCCAGAGCCACACAGTAGGTAATGAATGGAGTAATATTAAAACCCAAATAAGCACATTTCATAGTAGTTTACTCAGCCTATTTTATATGGAACATACAAAAGATTTTTACTGGCAATAGATTATTGGTATCCCCACGTTTTTTTTCTCCAAGACATCAGCAAACTAAAATGGTCATAACAATCCTATAGGAATGGGAGGAAAGAGTAAGAATATAATAAATAGCCTTTTCTTCAAGTGGGGCTCCCACCAAGGAATAGATAATGTGATGGTTAAATGTCATTGACAGTTGTCCTGGATTTAGAATCTCCAGGAAACATACTTCTAAGTGGATCTCCAAGAGGCTTTGCAGAAAGGTTCAGATGAGGAGGAAAGATGCATGATAATTCTGGGAAACAGTGTCCCATAGACTGAGATGGGCATCAGCATGCATCGCTCTGCTTCCTGATTTCAAACACACTGTGGCCAGCTGTCTTGTGGTCCTTCTTCCAAGCTCTTCTTGCCATGATGGACTGTATCCCTTCTCAGATTATGTACCAAAATAAATCCTTCTTCCCTCAAGTTGTTTCTTTTGCCACAGGAAGAGAATAGCAACTAATATTGAAGAAACAATCAGGTGATTGCCCTGCACAAATCTAGCAAAGACACGATGTACAAAGTGAGAGTAGGGGTGGGTGAGGGAAAACACTAGGAAAAGCTACCAACTGCAGAAAAGCTAACATTGTGCTGAGGTCTGGGAGGGTCCAGTGTGTAAGGACCTTAAAAGCATCACACCACTCTGCAATGTCAGCAGCACTTGGCAATCCATACATTGAGTATATGTATGAACATAGACATACAGATATTCAAGGCAAACAGACAATTTTCAATATCCATAGCTTTATTGGTATTACTAACCAAAATTTCAGTTTATAATTCCAACAACATTTTATACCAAAGTAGCCTACTGTGTTAATCAACATTATTCAGCTTAAACTGTAATTTTTCTCAGAGTACACATATTTTTTTCCTACTCAGCATCATCAAAAAGCTAAGTTTCTATATTAGCAAATACATTCCCAGTTATTTTCTCTCACTCTTATTTGAGACTCTAATTGCTCATACTTAGAAGTTTATAAATTTTACAAGAGGAATCTACAGATATCATCCCTAATGAAACCCCTGTGGCATGTCAGCCCAAGCAGCAACTGTTGCCACTTGTCTTGCGTGGCCTTCAAATTTCCTATTTGCCAAAACAAGCTATTGCCAAGTTAATTAGAATCTAGAATTTCCATTAAGTTTATGCAGGTGTAACATTCCAGCTTTTAAAATTTAATCATAACTTTTAAAACAAAAAATTTTCATTGCAAAAATACTCTATTTTCCATTAGACTTTAATAAATTAGATATATAAACCTAATGATTTTCTTGCTTCTCAGATTTTAACAGCATAATTTTTGAAAAAAATGGGAAACCCTTCCTACTTTGAATGAACACAGCATAGGCTAGGTTTCAGCCTCAAGACAATTTTATGACCAAATCATCAGACCCCAAAATAAATTTTTATGATAGAAATGTCACCTGCTTGTTGCCCTGGTAACATTTGCAGAACTTTTGTTCCATTAATTATTCTTGGTTAACAATATGGAGTTTCAAAAACAGCTCCCGATTCTAACATGTCAAGTACTCTTTCATGTCCATTCATTAAAACTTATTAAAGTTTCCACTCCAGAGTCTGGAGTGATGATTCACTGGTTAGGAGCACTGGTTGCAAAACACCCATGCACATCAAATAAAAATGAATGAATCTAAATAAGAAGGTTCAACTCCAGACTACATTTCTTCTTTTAAAATATGTGTAAATAACAGAAAATTGCAGAGACAAAAGGATTCTTTTAGGGGTGGTGCTTCCTTTCAGGAAACTGTTAATTGAAAAGACAAAAAAAATCACCACGAATATTCTTTTCAGATTGCTATTCAGGGATTATTTCCTTATTTACATGCTATGGACTTTGTATTTAGCTACTGTTCTTTTGTGGTATTTTAAAATTCTTTGTTTCTCATCTCCATTAATCTGTAACCTCATTTAGGATGACAATGAATCATGGCAAAGCCTTAACACAATGCCTGAATATTTATCAAAACAATGCTTTAAAATAACTTTCTTTTGAGACAGGATGTCTCAAAAGACATATCCCTGTCTGGCCTGGAACTTGCTACTAAGGCAAAATTGGGCTTGAGCTCACATAGATCTGCCTGCCTTTGGCTCACAAAGGTTGGAATGGAAGGCATTTCATTCCCGGCTTTGTTCTACATATTTTAATACACTTATTTACTTAATTATCACACTAATTATCTTTGAGGTTACATAATATATATATATATATATATATTTAGACAAAGGGTATGGTTTGCCTGAAATACCACTCCTAACATGTGGTAGAGACATCTATGGAACTCAGCCAGCTAAATTTCAGCCTCTGTTAGCATACAGACTATTCTGTCTTATGTAAGGGAAAACACAGACCATCAGAATTTGTTTATGTTCTCAATCTAAATGCTTTGTTGCTCTTACTGTGTGTGTGCGTGTGTATGTTTTCTTTTCAAATCAACTGGAACTTGAAGAACTAGAAGTAAAACATACATTTCAAGAAAACTACCAGAAAGGAAGTTTATAATCAAGAGCACCCAAGTATATTCAAAGATGAATTTCTGAACTCTCTGAGAACTAGGTGAGAACCTTGATGATGAAGCTTTCATTGCCTGGGTAGACTTTTCTAGAAGATGAACTACTATTGTTTCTTTTGAAAATGTTACTAGGGTTCTGTACTGAGGAAGAGTTGTAAACACAGCAACTCTACCTCCAATGCTCACTGCTCCTGTTTTGATAGAGCATTCATCCGAGAGAGCTGCAGGTTGGCAGTTACCTGGGATTATAATATACCATCGTCTTTGAGAAGTGTTTCGTGTGTGTGTGTGTGTGTGTGTGTGTGTGTGTGTCAGATGTTCAACACAGGTTGCCCTGCAGCTGTGATCCTCCCATCTTCCTCTCTCCTACACTGCTTTCTATCCACCACAACCTCACATCCATCTCCTTCCCCACTCACATCACAGAGGAGTGTTTCAGGCAGAAGGAACAGTGAAACAAGGTAGCATGCCAGGGCAGGGCTGGGGAATGACAGCTCCCTAGGGTACCTGAAGCTGTCCTTTAGTTGTCACATGCACATGTGACATGTTCTCACATGAACCATATGTATGTGTGTTCATGCACACATACTCACACACATACACACAGAGACAGAAAGTGCAATAAATAAGCTGAGAGTAATAAAAATTGAATAATTCTGTGCACAGCTGTAGTTAGACTTAATTTTCCTGATTTAAAGACGTGGCATCCTACTAAGGCATGAAATTATTAATGATGCCATTAGACATCTAAGACAATTCCTTTTAGTTAAAATAAGTTTACTACTTATATTTACATGGTTATCATTGATTTGGAGCTGACTATTAACTCATGAAATTAACTTTTAAATTTAAAAATAATTTCTTTTATGTAATATGTAGCTGAAAATAAGGAACAATTTTCCAACAGAGACTGCAGCACAGTTATTTAAGGCGGTAATTGTCTTTAGAGCAGGAAGACATTTGTAGACCAGAGTCATCTATTTATTCAATAACTGTTTGTTTAGCTATTTGCCAAATATTTGGATTTCAATGAACAACACAGAAACCCCTTGTTGTGATAAATTTGTACTGTAGGAGAGAGTCAATCCATATACAAATAAAGAGACAATTTCAAGGGCTCAGGAGATAATTCAGAGAGGCCAGGAGATAGAGAGGAGGAGTCAGGTGTGGTTTTAGACATGCCATTAAGACGACCTCTTGGGGAAGTTGTCCTTTGGGGTAAGATAGGGGACATGGTCATAAGGCTATTTATTTGGGAGGGAGTTAAAAGGACTCAGATTCGTCCCCATCTCACTTCTCTCTCCCCCTCTCCCCTTACCTCCCCCTACCACCATCTTCCTCCCACAAGAGGAACAAAACAAACGTTGT
>LOJH01054209.1:504-11973 GCA_001685095.1 Ellobius talpinus
TCCTCTGAGCCGCCTATCTCTTCCTCATCCCTGCGTCGGATACCACATCTACTCTGATCCAATGCTCTCGGTTCCAGTGTGTCTTCTTCTGTGAAATACTTTCTTTGTCACCCAACTAGACAGCTCTTTTTAGACCCCACTGACCATTCATTGTAGTTTCAGATCTCCCCACCTCCTGGTACCCTGCTTGCTGTCCTGCTCCTACCTTTGTACCCACCCATCATCTACTGTAGGGGTGGAATTTTACTAAAATTTAGACTTTAAACTTATCATACATTACATACATATATTTCACATAGAATGGCGCAGGTAGACTGTAGTCCTAGGTATGTATAGAAAGGGATAGTTTCATGGGTGACGTCAGATAGGAAGTAATCTACACCTGAGCCTGGTAAAGTGGCCAAGTTCCTTCCGTCTTCCTGAGATTAGCAGCCTTGCCTACTGTCCTGTGGATTTACTCCTCGCAGCAATGGAAGTCGCTATTTCCCAGAGAGAGAGAGAGAGAAATAATTTGGAGTCCAAAGATATATCTTGCTGCTTCAACCCAGAGCAGTCTTTGTCAGTAGGATGCAGATTGCAAAGCTCTTGAAAGCCGAGCTGGGCCACTGGCAGACAGCAGACGTGGCTGGGGTCAGAGGAAGGGGGGGCAGAAGACAGTGAACGTGCCTCCTCAGTTGCCTTTGGGTGTTTTCCCTCTTGGTCCTCTATGTCCTCTCTTCCCTCCCCCATCTCTTCCTTTCTCTACTCCCTACCACTTGCTCTCTCTGCTGCTCCCAGCTGTCCTCCGCCCTGCTGTTTGACGCTGTCTACGCTGTGGTGACAGCGGTGCAGGAACTGAACCGGAGCCAGGAGATCGGTGTGAAGCCCCTGTCCTGTGGCTCAGCCCAGATCTGGCAGCATGGCACCAGCCTCATGAACTACCTGCGCATGGTGAGGAGCGGCTGAAGGCCTGGTTGTGCTCAGCCTCAGGGATGGGATGCTCGGTCCAAGGCTTTCCTGGTGGGTTACACCCCTGGCTAAAACACTTGAACTGAGTGAGCCAAGGGTCCCATTTGCTCCCCAGGTCTTGCCACTCTTGGCAAGAATCCATGGCTAGCTTATTCCCAAGACAATAAATAGTCCTTGGATTTTAAACTAGAAAGGGGTTCCGAATTCCAGGCTTGCAACCTGGCCCCTGCCCAGTGGTAGCCCCTGCACAACTCCACACAGCTAGGAGAGGACCATGCTGCTGGAACCTACGGTCCCCCAGGAGACTCAGCCTGCAGATTCCTAGCTGGTGCTTGTTTTCCCCAGAGTTCTCTCTCCAGCAGTGTTTTTCTCCCATGAAAAAGACACCTCTCATTAGAGAGAGAAGGCATATGTGTGGGGTCTTAGACTTTCACAACGAGTCAGGAGTATCCTCCAAAGGATATCAGCAGATTCTCCAAAGGGGAAAATGCTGGTTACAGTTCCTCCCATGGCTAGGGGACAGGGAGAGCTGAATCTGAGCTCAAGGCAGCATGGTGGCTCCTGTCGGCTTGCACAGTTGGCTTGGGGTTACTGGATATGGGCCCCTCTTCCTCCACTCAGATCCCTTGGCTTCAGAGCAGACAGAACAGGGGTTTCCAACACGGTGAAGTAGCGTGTAAGAGGGATGCTTACTTGGGACCAGATTTGGTGGAGCCTGTTTGGTGCTGTAACTCACTCTCTCTTGGACAGGTAGAATTGGAAGGTCTCACCGGCCACATTGAATTCAACAGCAAAGGCCAGAGGTCCAACTATGCCTTGAAAATATTACAGTTCACCAGGAATGGTTTTCGGCAGGTAAGCCTACCTATGCTGCCAAGGTGATTGGTGCCTCCTCTTTGTCCTTTTCCCTGTCCCTAGTTCCAGTGGCCTCCAGCTGTCAAGTGTCACCCCAGACAGCATGCCCTGTGGAGGGAGGAGACAAGGGGTGTCACTTAGAAAGGAATGCCCAGTCCCTTTCCACTATTGGATTATTCTTTTTTTCTGGGAGCAATGGAAAGCATTAGGGATTTCTCCCAACCTCGGATCCGCGCTGGACTCCAGGGGCCCAACTGATGAGGAAAAGGTTGGATCCCATGTGGGCAAGGACATCTTTGTGTTGGGGTGGACTGCCCCTTCTGTCCTGCTTTTCTCCAGCCCACCCCTCCTCTGCGCTCCCGTCTGCCGCTGTCTCCATCACCTTAGGGATGCTATGCCCTTCAGAGCACTTTGGTTCTCTGTATGGTTCTTCCTTCTCCATTAAGCCCTCTTGTCCCCTTTTCTCTAGCCCTCTATCAGAGGAAACAGACTTTGACAACCTCTTCAAGTGTCTCTCTAAAAGTCTTTATCCCCGCCATCCCCTAATAATCAGCTTCCTTTATTTAGAGGCTTCTCCGAGTCAGGAAAGACTGGAAAGATCCAGTCAGACACTAATTACAGCAGGAAGCAGGCATAGTAAATATCTAACTGTCATTGTGGTTGGATGAGGGAATGTCCCACTGTAGCGCTCCTTATAGCAAATTAGAAAGAACCGTTACCTTCACCACCACCACCACCATGGTAGCTACTCTCATATGTTGACCACTTACCATAAGCTTTGTGCCATGCTAAGTGTAGCATGTGTATAAGCCTGCAAAGCAGATGGTTTCATTTATTCTATGCTTTAAAAACATAGGTACTTTGTGTGAGGTGTATGTGTTCATATATACGTACAGATGAGTGCTCATATATATATGTGCACGTATGTGAAGGCCAGAAGTTGGTGTTGAATATCTATTTCTAAAGTTACCCCTCTTATATTTTGAAATAGGGTCTCTTATTGAGCCAGAACACACTAGTTCAGCTCAATTAGATGGCCAGCGAGACCTGAGGAGACTGTTTGCACCACCCTTGTGCTGGCATTGCAGCCACACGCCACTGTGCCTAGCTCTTTATGTGAGTGCTGGGCTTCTGAACCCAGGTTCTCATGTCTGTAGGGGAAACATTTTACTGATTCATCCCTCTGTCTAGCCCATAAATAGATATTTTTTAATCAATGTCCTCACTTGGGAGGTTTATGGCTGATTTGTCCTTGAACTACTAAGTCATGGCAGAACTGGTTTGGGAACTGTGTGATGTGCTTAAAGCCCAAGCCCTTAACTATTATGATAACTGATGTATTAAACTCACCTTGATAATTGTTAAAAGTCCTATTTTAGAGACTATACCATGAGAGTCTGGGAAGGGAGGCCCAGGACAGGACCCAGGAACAGATCTGGTCAGTAGGTATCCAGGGTGATCCTCTCATGGAACCCTGCAATAGCCCATCACATCTGTCTTTGCCACACCTTCCCTGCATCCAAAAGGGAACCCTTGACCTTTACATGGGTCTCAGGGAGCTAGATCTTTCTAGGTGATCAGTGACTTTTTTGGAGGGTCACTCTTCTTAGGAAAGAACAGAGAGGAAGGAAGGAGTCCCAGGAAAAGGGAGTCGGGCTGGGACTGAATGGCAGCAGCACTTCCAGCTCTGGATGGGAGCTGCATGGGATGGTGGTACTTCCCACATCGTCTCAGACAGGCACAAGGTCAGGTGAGTAGCTGGCACCACGGTGGCTCCTTCGTTTATTTAGCAGGTCTTTTACTGAGCATCTGCTATGTGTCAGACATCACGCAGGGCCTGGGGAACACAGACGCGTAGCCCTTACACGGAGAGAGCTCACAGTCTGGTGAGAGTAAGTGATGTTGAAAAAAAAATAGAAAGAGGATGAGAGCTGCAATTTAGGACTATTAAGCTCAAATCATGCCCCGTGGCTCATCATCCCCAAATGAGTAGGCTGCCAGCCTCTAGGAAAATTGTCAGGGAGACTTTTCCCTGAGCCCCAATCTTCTTGGGGGATTTGGAGTATAAAGCAGTCATTCACTCAAGTTGATACCTGTTGAGCGTCTCCTACTGCGGTCTCCCTTCTAGGTATAGGCTTAAGATGAGAAAGATCTGCTTTTGTGCAGCATATGCTCTAACAGGGGACAGATGACAGGCAAAAAAAATACATATGGAACATTATGCCAGCCTGCTAAGTTCCCTGAGGAAAAATACAACTGGGTAAGGAATATAAGGGGGGCGAGTGTAGTGCTGGAGGGGTGGTTAGAGCAAACTGCTCAGGCAACCCCAGACCTACTCCCGAGAACGCAGCCTAGCCTTTGCCAGCCTCCACCTGGACCCCAGTCCCTCCCTAGAGTGATCCAAGAAAGAGCCCACTTTCTGGGCCTCCTTCATGGCACCTCTTTTCCCCTCTCCACCCTCCAGTTGACAGAGAGCTAATGGGGTTCACTACCTCTCTCCGTCTTCATTTTGCTTCTATCTTAGCTGCCACTCAAACTGGCTTTTGGGAGGATCTGGGGGAAGGAGGGTGAATACAATCACATCACACTGTATGAATTCCTCAAAGAACTAATAAAAATATTTTTTAAAACTGGCAGAAATCAATATTAAAACTATATGAAGTGAGGGAAGCTGAGGTCAGTGGTAGAGTGGCTTTTTTTTTTTTTTTGCTTGATTCCCAGTATCACAGACCAACACAATAGGGCAGCATGGACCTTGGTCCTAAACAAGCATACTGATCAAATAACCATTACGCACAGATAAAAGCAATACACACTTATTAACTTTATTGGTGAAAGCCCCTTTAAGATGTTTTCAGAAATGTATTGAAAAGGTAAATGGACTTGAAATATTGTATCTTTTTAGAGATTGTAAAAGCAAAGATGGTAACTAGAGCAAGTTCACATGGGCCTCAGAGATAGAGATAGCATCTATTATATAATAAAAAATAAGGAAGATGATTTTAATAAAGATTTTGTTTGTTTGTTTGTTTGTTTTTGTGGTTCCAGGGATCAAACTCAGAGTCCCATATATAGTAGATAAAAGGCAGGCAATCTACCACTAAGCTGTAGTCCTGACCTATGAAGAATTTTTTTCTGTTAAAATGTTTTTCGGTAATGAATTTTAAAAATTCACAGTTTATAATGAACATGGAAAGGAATCAACATCATCGCTCCCGCCCCCAAGGTATCATTTCCAGCTGAGCCAGGCCAGAACCCTGGAGTCTGCCCTGGGGCTTTCTTCCTAGTGGTGGCTGCCACCGCATCGACAGCGCCCACTAGTGGTGAACAGCAGGCTTCTCAAACACACGTGTATCCCGGGACTCCATAGCTATGCAGTTTCATTCAGCACAGCAGTGTACTCTAGAAATCTGTTAGCTTAACTAGCACCTACATGGGTGATTAGAATAGTGGGCTCACCACAGGCTACCCTTTAGCAAATACTGTGCTAATAGAAGTGTGCTCTAAGAATAGAGTTCTTTTGTTTGTTTGACCTCTTTGTGCACTACGCCCTTGTTTTGAGCTAACATGGCATGGAATCTGGCACACAAGTGACCATTAAGTGACCTTCGGCTTCCCTAAGGGACACTCGGTCTTGCCTGGACTTAGAAAGTGGATGGTGAGAATCTTCCTAAAGACCTCAGCTTTTTAGCAAGTCTGGCGACTGTCTTGCTGCTGTCTGCTTTATGTGCTATGAGCACCAACTGGAAGCCATGTGTGATGTGTCGCACGCACAGATGCAGCTTCCTAGCGCCAGTCCCCAGGTCCCATCCCAATCACCGCCCAATCTTTGCCTCTTGATGGGTGTCCTTCCATGCTTATTGCAGGATGAAGAAATGGTTTAAGTGGGGGATAAATAATTAGACGTCTCTCCCAGGATGGGAGGAATTGTCAGTACCTCTGCTCTGATATCCTTCCAGTTCCATCCAAGGTGATGTTGGTGCAGGAAGGGAAGTGGCAAGAGGCAGAAGACAGATATCCAGGAATCTTTTGTGTAGCAGACTCCGTATAGTGCTTTGCCTCTTGAGGAGAGCCCTCTAGGATACACCAGCTCATCCATAAGAAACTGCAGTTCAGTGGGAAAGGGCACTGGCTCCCGAGCATGAGGACCCAAGGACCTGAGGTCAAATCCATAGTACCCCCCAAAAAAGCTGGGTGTGTCCATGCAAGACTATAATTCCCAGCACTGGGGGACAGAGGCAAGTAAGGCATTAGAGTTTCCCTGGCTGGCTAGCCTGGCTGTAATGTGCAAGGGACTTCAGACTCTGTGAGTGACCCTATCTCAAGGCAGTGAAGCAGAGATCCATATTGAAAGATACTGATGTTGCATCAAATGTATGCATGGGGTACACATAGCTGTACTCGGATGCATGCAAAACACACACACACACACACACACACACACACACACACACGCACGCACGCACGCACGCACGTGCGCACAGACTCACGGTCCAAATCTTACTGTCTCCAAGAACTTGGGAAGATTTGATTTCATACTCAAGTTTGTTTAACTCCAAAACTCGTGTTCTGGGCTCCTCTTCTAGTTTTCCCTTCCTGCTCTTGGGTACCTGACATTCCCCAAACAGACTTCTGGTCTGTTGCTCTGCTGCCATCTGCCACCATTCGAAATGGTGCTAGGTTCTAACACCCCGCTGGGATGGGTTTTCTTTAGTAATGGCATCTTCTCACTTGGATTCGGTCCTGTTCTTTCTCTTCTGTGTGGGTGAACTACTATTAAGAGCTGGTTTTGATTATTTAGAAAGCTCCATGCAGGGACCCAGTGGGCTATAATTGGTAAAATGTCTGAACAAAATACCACATTTCCTGCCGGTGGTTGATTAAAGGATTGTTTTTTTTACCATTAAAAAATAGTCTTTCAGAATTCAGAGTTCGTTTCTTACCATTTAAAAAAATTACTATTTTGATTCTACATGGGGAGTGTTTGCCATCTTGGTAACTTCCACTACGGTGCATTTGGAGGAGTGTGCTTCCTGTGTTGTCCTGTAGGGGGCATTCTGAACCATCTCTCCATTATTTATAGGCATAGGAGTCAATAGCGCTGCCTGGGTCCATCCTTGAGTGTCTCAAACCACACTGTTATTTCTTATTGCCCCTCCCCCAATAGATATGCTGGGGGTGTTACAATAGCGTTGTCTCCCTTCCTGTCTGGGAACCCCACCCCCCTTGAAAGAAGCTAGAAGAAAGAAAGGACTTCTTTAGAAGACCCATAATTTCCTTCATTTAACTTAGTCGAAAGATCAGAGGCTGTGAGCCTCCCCTGAGCAATGTTGTTAGCGTTATAATAAGATGAGCACACCTTTCATCTGAGGATCGGAAATGGCTTAACAGGGTCTAATTAAGCCTTCGGGGTTTGACATCCCTAACTAAAGATGCAGACTCGCCTTTCCCCCATTGGTTTGCTGTGTTTCCCAAGCAGAGTGGGCTCTGTTTTCTTTCTGTGTGCAGTGATGATGGTAACCCCTCATATTTGGTCTCACAAGATCCAAAGATGATTGAAAATAGCTCTGCCTGGCACTGTGTTCGACTGGCTATACTTATGTGCAAAGCTGGCTCTCCTGACATCATAATAATAGCTAACATTTATTGTCGCCTACGTGATGTACTGTGCTGGGTGGTGTACATATATATTTAAATTTTTACATCCTTTTATCAGCCTGGCATGAAAGCTGTTCTCTCATCTTGTAGGGGGGAAAACTAAGACAGAGAGATAAAGAAATGTGTCCTTTGCCTCAGTGGGAAGAGGCAGGCTGGAGAGCCCAGTTTGGGCTTACCTGCCTCAAAATGCCATTTTTACCCATTATGCCATTTTTTACTGGGAACATGGGACAGAGAACACCTCAACCTTCTTAGTTAGTCTTCTCACCCAGTGCAAAAGCGGTTTGCACTGGGACAGGAAGGAGACACCTGCAGCCTTTAGGTGAGCCCATCCCGGGCTGGAGAATTAGCCAGAGATACATACAGTTCAGATTCCTCTAGGTACTGGGTACTCTGCCTCCTAACTCTGCCCTATGGAACATTCCAGAATAGTCTGCATTCTTTCCCTTGCCAGCTCTTTGGATATGGAAAAGCAGATTGCTTTTACTTCACTCGTTCATTTTTCCATTCCCGAATTAGTCTAAAATTCTCTTTTAAGATCTACTCTTTGTCATAGGCTGGGGATGCAGGATAAAAGAGCCACGCTCCATTTAAGAGCTGGTGATCTTAGGGGGGTGAAATTGCAGCCTGCAATTGCCTTAGAGTACTCTGATTATACACCACTTATTTTACCCTTCACTGAGCAGTGGGCTGTACCTGTTCCCCGCAGAATATGGCTTACCACTCTCACCAACAAGGCATTGGGGGCTGTCAGCTCTCTACAAACACACAGAACTACAGACAGGATGCACTGAGACCATGGGGACTATCTGTCACCTCACACTGACTGAATCCTTAGTTCTCATTTACAACATTAGCCTGCTTATTGGAAATTATTTTTCAACGTCCCTTTCCTTCTGAACTCTGGGCCTTGGGGTCATTTAGTTACTCTATTTGCTGTCTTCCTTAGAAATTTGCTCAGCTCTTTGTGTGTACACTTTTCATAGATGCTAGACCCGAGCCAGCCTTCCCTGGGACAGCTGATCCATTTGGCTCTGTTTCTATAGAAATGGAGAAACTGAGAGGGTTGGCCTGAGAGGGCCAAGAAAGTAGTGCTGTGGGCTGATAGCCTTATTTTCCCAAGCAGAGACAAGCTCAGAATTCAAAGAGCTTGTTTCAGAGATGATGTCAACACTTTTCTAAACAGAGGCAGGAGGATGGATGAGATGGCTTATCCAAGGCACTCTTGCAAGCAGGGTCACTCAGGGTCTTTAGAAGGAAACCCAGAGCCAACTTCCTAAGGATCCTGCTGGTCGCCACTCACTGCCTCAAAGGTCAGGCCCCCTCCATGTCCTCTGTCTAGCTGCTGTCTTTCCTGAGAGCAGCCCATGCAGAGGCAGGTCTGACCCCTTCCTGAGACATTGGGAATCCTCCCTGATGGCTCTGTAGCACCCGTGAGGGGTGCAGAAGCAGCAGAATTCCTTATTACAGCCATCAATAGCAGAGGAGATTAGGAAGTGGTTTTTGTTCCTCTGAGAGGACCTGGTGGGGTTCGCAACCTTCCCCACCTCCTGACCCCATTCATCCCCCACTGCACTCTCACTGCCAGTATGTTGCAGCTGAAGGACAATTTGGAGGGTGTCCTGGTCTCATAGAGAGGTGCTGTCCAGGTCCACATCCTTGTCCCCATCCCCTCCAACTCTGAGTAGCCTCTGTGACAGCTCCAGTCCTTTCTGTCCTCAAGTGAACAGCCGTCGCTCTGCTGGCTTGCCAGTGGGTGAGGCAGCTCTGAGAATCCTGTGATTGTCACTGTCTGATACATTTTCAATTTGAGGAAGGAGTTTACCATAAATATGCAGATCCTTTGAAGCTGTCTTTGCTGAGACCTGGCTCAGGGCGCTGGAGCCGGGTTTGATTGCTGGAAATCAGCAGCCCTGAGTGCCAGCTCCCAAGCAAGGGGGACAGACCTGGGAGAGCAGGCCAGCTGGGGAGCTCGCAGGGTCTGCCATCCCCCAGAGCCAGCTCTGCCTTTGATGAGGAAACTCGGGCTGCAGCTCCTCATAGAGGGGAGGGGCCTTGGGGATGCTTTGAAGGTGACTGAGGAGTCACCCGTTTCTTCTTTTTAATGAAGGAGCCAGGAGAGGGGCGATTGGCACGGAGTTTGAAGCAGTTGGCACCACCGTCTCTTTGAGCAGCCTCAGTTCTCTGAGCTGCAGGGCACTTAGGCCAGCTCTCCAGAAGGCAGTGATGTATGAGAGTTTCATTGGGTTTGAAAGCCCTTAGTGACCCCATTTGCATGGAGAGTGATGGGTGTGGTCCTTCCAGTGCGCCATCTGTCCTGTGCTTTCCTACTCTACCTTCTGCCCCAGTAGTCACGGGTGATGGGGGCCTTGGACATGCAGGGTGCCTCGGGATCATGCCTACCTCATTTCTGACTTGGTCCCTCCTACTCCTGTCTCCAACACTGAGCTTAGAAGGCTAGCCCTGCCACCACTGCCCTGTCCGTGTTCTCTGTTATGGCATCTTCTCACCACACCATCCGTCCAGGACTGTGGACTTGGGAGCCTGGCCCAGCCAGCCTAGCAGAGAGCAGATGTGGCAGTAGATGAGACTCGGTACTCACGGGGCATAGAGAGGTGGCTGTTCAGGGGCCATACGAGTGTGCCTTCCAGGTCTCATGGTGCTGAGCGCCAGCAAGGCCATCAGAGTCCCAGGACATGGAGGTAGAGTCCTGAGGGCCTTCAAAAGTCACTTGCTTTCTTTTTCCTTCAAGAGAGATTCCTTGTGCCAAACCACTTCTAGGCAACAGCATTTCTGTTTTTGATTTGAAAGGCCCCCGGAACCACAGATTCGGTTTCCCCTTCACTCAGTGCAGGTCCCTGTGCTGAAAAGGTTCTCTAATGCCTTTTCCCAGGAGAGATTCTCCGGCTGTTCCCCTGACAGCCTCAAGGAGACAAGTTCAAGGAGCAGTTGAGCTGGCTTTGAGGGCTGTATCCTAAAGGGCCTGTTATCTTTTGCAGCCTTTCTGGTCCCACCAACATCTGATTCTTTCCTCCAAAGCATAGGGACTCCTGTTTATCGGCTCTGCTGAAAAATTCAGCGGCTGCAGAGGCTCATTCACACATCAGCCGGCAAACAAATTAAGAGGTCCTTACATTTTTGAACAAGGGGCTGATTTTGGGCAGAGGAATGGGATTTTCAAGTGTTGCATTTGAAATCTATTTCTTGTCATGTGCCCCATCACGCTTTTGCCTGAGATCAGCCCAGGGAAGTCTGCCAGCTCCTGCCGACACTTCCCGCACCCCTTCAGCCAGCTCATGCAGGGGGGAGCTAGAAGAGGGGGAGCTGCTAATTCAGTGCCATGAAACAGCCTGCAGCAGCCAGCTCCTCAAAATGAAAAGCTAGCTGGGGCCAGAGGCATGGGTACAAGCAGACTATTCAGGAGAAAGAAGCAAGGTGGATTGTGGAGGGTTAGGGAGCTTACCCAATGGGGCAGGTGATGTGGCCTTAGGGAAAGAGTCAGCGCTGAGCCCACACTCCCAGTTCCTAACGTGATGTTCCATTTTCCTCAGTGAAACCAGGATCATTAGGATTTCTGCTTCTTGGGTACCATAAAATTATTGAGAACAAGATAAACTGTTGTTTACAACTGTACTTTGAGGGTTCTACTACACTGCACAATTTTTAATTCTGTTGTCGCACATAGCAATGTCTCTATATCTATCTATAGTGATAGTCCCTTTAATCTCCTGGAAATCTGGCCTTGTTCAGGGCAGAGAGAAGGACACAACCATGGGAAGGGAAGACTCAACATGTGGGTTGTTCCTGCAGGAGCCACTCAACCCTAGAAGAGGGCATAGGAATACCGGCCCATGCTAGGCAGGCAGCCAACTGGTTCATGCCCATTTCTCTTCTGCCTCTAAGTTTGTACTTTTCTATATCTGCCTATGGCCACTCTCTGACCTTCAGCCCTACTTTGTGGTGGCTATGGATGGCTGTAAAGGCAAGAGAACCTGAGTTACGGCTACT